>CAUYPK010005095.1:0-19825 GCA_963574355.1 Loris lydekkerianus | reverse complement strand
AGGGTGGGTAGGAGAGATATACTCATTCTAAAGGGAAGAGACAGGAAAGGAAGAAGGGGTAATGGGGCCCAAGAAATTCCAAACCATAAGAATAATCCTCTTTGAGGGACAAGTGGTAGTGTCTTTATGGGTTAATAAAATGTAGAATTGGAAAATAAAAAAAAAAAAAAAAAAAAAGTTCAAGGAGTGCAATGGAAGTTCCTAACTAATTGTACAAATGTAAGTCACTCTGTTGCATTTTCTTTCTGTCACCCCTTGACTCTAAAGGATAGAAAGTAATGAGTCAAGCAAAGCCTTATGATATGAAAGGTCACCATTGTCCAAGGACTCAAGTGACCTCAAGGGAGACTGTGGAGCAGAAGATCATGGTCTCCTCCTGAGGAAAAGGTCTCAGGACCTGACCTGACAGCTTGCATCCTTCATCTTCTCCTGTGTCTGAGTGACAGTTGTCTTTCTGTCACCATCATCTGTAATCTACTGCCTTTGCCCTGAAGTCCCTAATAGCAGCCAATCTGAAAAGGAGCTCTGTGACCTGGAACAGAAAGCTTGTTCATGTCTTCTCTTTGGGATCTTCCCAAATCCTTTCCCCAAGAGCCATAGTGGGTCCCCAAAACTATAGAGTCTACCTTGTCTTTCTACCACACCATTCTGTCAGAGAGAAAAGATGTCACACCCCTAATAAATACTCAACACTTTCTTCACTGGGTGAGAGGGTGTGGGAGGAGCCTCTAGCAGTGTAGTCATTCTGCTGCAAGTAGCAGACAAGAGTTCATGCATCTAGCTATTTATTTGTTCATCAATTCGTGTCCTCATCAAAGGCTTACTGAGTGCCTTCTATGTGCCAAGCACTGTTCCAGGCGCTGGGGCACAGCAGAGCACAAAGGAGAAAAAAGTCCCTGCCCACATGAAGCAAAAGTCACGACTGAGAGGAGGCAATATGTAAAATAAATAAGGGGAAGATGTAACTAGTTAGGAGTGACAAGTGTCGTGAAGAGAAATAAACCAAGAACGGAGGATAAGTAAAAATCTGAGAACAGAGCTGTCCAGGAAGGGGTCCTGAGCTGGGAGTGTGCCTGGCAAATTCTAGAAACAGAAGAGGCCGGCATTGCTGAAGCAGAGTGAGCAGTGGAAGAATTTGGAGTGCTGACAGGAGGCCAGAATATAGAGAACCTCGCAGGCTTCTCCTCCTCGTGAGATGGGGACTTGGAGGTTTTGAACAGACAAGGAGCCTGATCTGAATCATCATTTTGTAGAATCTCTCTCTGCCTGATGTGTTGAGAATAGACTGGATGGGAAAGGTAATAGCAGACCTGCTGGGAAGCTATTGGAATAATCTAGGGAGGAACTGGTGATAGTTTAGAACAAAGCACAGAGTCCTTGAGGTAGGGCGAAAAGACTGGTTCTGGGAGGCACTTGGAAGGTAGAGCCAATAGGCTATGCCAACAGTGTGTTGTGAGAGGTGAGAATAAAAGAAGGCTGAAGAAGGAATGAAGTGGCCTTAACTGAGATATGGAAAACCATGGCAGATCAAGTTTGGAGGATGGAAGACATCACGTGGGGGATGCTTATCTTGCTTGGCATGACTATAGATAACCAATTAGAGTTGGTAAGCAGGTGGTTGAATATATGAGGTTGGAATTCAGGGAAGAGGTCTGGGGCAGGGATATAAATTGGGAATGGCCAGTATTTAGGTAGACCTGTGGCCATAAGACAGGATGGAAACATTGCGAGTGAGAGCAGATAAAAGGGCGACTGAGCTCTGGATTAGGCCAGCATCAGAGATGAGAAGGAACTGGCCACAGAGAGCGAAGAGGGGGTGGAGGAAGGCAGGAAGAAAGCAGGAGGTGTGGGCCAGTCCTGCCTTCTGCTCTGTGGCTCCTTCTCATTTTGCCTTTTTGCTGTCACTCCATCTCTCTCAGCTTCTCTCATCACAGTGCATGAGCCAAACTAGGTATTTACTAGGTAAACACTATCCTCTTAACAGGTGATTCTTTTAAAAAGGCAGGCAGAGCCGCTCCGTGCATTGGCTACGATGTGTCTATCCACGAGAACATCAAGTTACCCAGCTCCCTGTGGGCGCTGCCAGCTGCCTGCCAAGTGGTGTCGAAAATACGCTCATAATTGTTGTTGTCGTTATTGTTTGGGGGCCTCAGCCCTCTCCGCACCCCTCCCTCCTGCCCTCTCCCACTCCCCACCCCCTGATGCAGAGGGCAGTGAACACTCACAGCATTTCACTTTGGTCCAGCTGTCAGGCTGGGGAACAGATGTTGTATTGTTAACAGGAAGGGGAAAACAAACAGCTCCACTCTCCTGTGTTCTCTGCCCTCCTCCTGACCCCCCCCCGCCCAGCCCCCTGGTGGAAATGGGCAAACAATGTTGGGGAGAGATGGGGCCCCAGTGAGTAATGCCCTCCTCCCCTGCCCGGAGGCACACAGAGCGTTCCCCAGGGCGCTGTTTACAGAGGACACGGGTTCTGTCAGCTGAGCCGGCTTGCTTGTGGCTGGTGACGTGAAGATGTTCTCACTGAGCAGAGCATTGAGAGAAAGAGGACAATGGTCTTCTTCTGCGTGTAGCCCCAGTCACAAGTCTACCTGCATTTTTAAGGGCAAAAGCTATGACCAAATGACAACTTTGGGGGCAGAAGGCAAACGTGTCTTAATTGAAGTCTGTCTCTGCATGTTTGATCATTTATTTCTCCTTCAGAGGCTTTGAAGACATGGGGAAAATTCATTTCTTCTCCAGAGGCCACAGGGTTAGAGCCACCCACCTTTCCTAACATTCTTCATGCAGCTTCCCCGCAGCTGGCAAGGGGCTGGGGGTGAGGGGGTGTTGGGTGGGGAAGGCAGAGAAACTAGAATGAAGGGTGTGTGGGAAATGGCAGCACAGAGGTGGGGGTCCTGAGGTCAGAGAAGCTGGGCATCAGGGCCTTGTCAGTTAGTCGGGGTGGTTGGAACTTGCCTTGAAGTTACTAGGGGTCGATGGAAAGATTGTAGGAAGGAGAGGGACATACAGGAAGCAGATGCCAGCTCTGCAGCCGATGGGTGGGGAAAGCCAGTCAAGAGGCTGCCGTCGCAATCCAGGTCACAGACACAGCACCAGCTGTGAGATAGCATTAGAGACAGTTCAGTTGTTGCCAATGAGGCAAAATCAACAGGGCTTAGGAGCCAATTGGGCGTAGAGAAGGGGTGGCTGAGGATGACCAGGCTATAGGGAAAATACCAGTGGCTCTGAGCCCTGAGAAGGTCATACCCTCCCATGAGCATCATTGAAAATAGAAGTTACCACAAAACAAGTGTAAGGAAGTCCAACAAGTTTCTCTTTTCATAGGATGGCTGCTTCCATAGGTTTGTTTGTTTCCTAAGCACTACCCACTTTCAACGAAATAATCTGTTGGCGCCCTGGTTTCCTTTTCTTAACATTCCATGCATGACCTGTTTTTGTGCTTAGGGAGGTGGGGAATTCATGTTCAGGCCGCTAGGTGGACGGTGGGGCCACTCACAGAGCAGGGACGTGGGAAGTGGAGCAGGGGAGGTGGAGAGGGAAGGATGAGCTCAGCCCTGGCGTGCTGAGCGCCAAGTATCAATGGAGACAGACACCGCCAGACAGCAGCTGATGAGTCTGCAGCGGAGATGGCGGAACTGAACATCCTCTGCGCCCATTGTGGGGGGAGTCATGGGAGGGTGAGGTCACCCAGGGTGAATGTGAGGAGGGAGAGGAAGAGCCTGAGATGACACTTACAGACAATGAGCAATCACAATCGGTGTCTCAGGGACAGAGCAGGGGAGGAAGCCTGACCAGAAGTATTCAGAAAGATGGAAGAAAAATTAAGTAGGAACAAACAGAACCCAAAGACCAAGAAAAGTGGGAATTCTAAGAGACAAGAAATTCCAAGACAAGATCAGGAGCATCAAAGGCTGTAGGCTGACCCAAGCCAGCAAGGAGGATGGCCAGGACTGGTCAACACCCGCATCTAACAATGAGGAGGTCACTGTGGCCTTCTGAGAGGGATTTCTGGGGAGTGGTGTGTGTATACGTGGAAGAGTCCCTGAGAAGCAAATGAGCTGATAAAGAGGAGGTAGCCAGTTTATAATATCAGTGGTAGTCCCTGAGAAATGGATGTTGAGGGAAGGTTATATTTAAAGATGGTAAAGAACACAATAGCTCATCCATCCCTGATCCCTACCTGCCCAGCAAATGTGTCAAGCCCCACCAGCTTTAGGGGCAGGGGGATGTCTTTAATATAGAAACAAGTTTTAAGTGAATATTTCTTCTTACACCATCTACAGACTGCAGAGAGTCTGCGGAGGCAATAATTTTTCCTGACTTGGATGTGGTGTTCTGGAAAGGTGGGCAAACATTTATTAGGCCCTACTATACATGCTAGTTAATATTTTATCAACTGCCACGGAGAATTCAGAAACAATAAGGTCAAGAAGCCAATTGCCACTTATGGCAGAGGCTGCAAACCCACAGTGTGAAACACCCATTGAGTTTGACCCACAATCTTTTTGTAAAATTAAAACACCATTTTAAAAAGTCATAACAATCTGGGTATCTGGCTTCTCTTGAAAAACTAGAAAATCTGCCTCCTTTCACCTGGATTCCTGGGGGAGTGGAGGGTGGCCTTCCCTCACTGAGAGGGCCTGTTCTTCAGTGCACATCTTCACATCTGTCCCAGCACTCTGTTTTCTGACTCCGGAGCAGATTGCACATCCATTATCTGCCTGGCCCTTGGTAGGCATTTTTGCTTGTGACCACACCTGAGGACAATCTTAAGTCATGAATTATTACATGTAAAAATGAGTGAGGCCAATAACTGTACTGCAGGTATTCAGAGGAAGGGGAGATCAGTTGAGCAAAGCTTCTTAGACTTGGGCTGACAAGTAGGTAAAATAAGAATAGGTGGTTAGATGAATAATGGATGGATGGGTGGATGAAAAGAGAAGAGCATCCCCACTGGGATCAGAAGTGGGCGATATACATTTATATCAGGTCATGGCCAGAACTGAGGGAGCACTGATCTGGTATCTTTCATGTAGAGTTCAAAGGTTCCTGTAGAAGGAACAGGGGAGAAAAAGTAAAAACAAACAAATAAACAAAAAATACTGGCTTTTAAGACATTTCAACCTATTGCAGGCAATATTTCCTATTATTTCTCTGTTACCTCATAGTGTCTGTTGTGGGCAACATTCTCATGGACAGCAGTGATACTGTAAGGAGCCGCGCTGGTGAACGCCAAACACAATAAGCATATAACATTCAGATTTTATATTTATGTAATAATTCCACTCCTTTGTTTGGCATGATGACATTGATTCCAATTCTCTGGGCAGCCATAACATCCAAATGCTCTTTTTTTCTATTTTTTTTTTTTTTTTTCTAGGTGGTTATTTGTATTCATCACCAGAGACAGTGCTCTTCAGGCTCAATGAGTTGAGGTTTCACACTGTGAGTCTGCAGCATCTGATGTCTCTCCCCACTTAACAGGTTAGTTTTTGTTTTTGAGACAGGGTCTCTCACTCTGTCACCTTGGCTAGAGGCAGTGTGCAGTGGCTCATTGCTCACTGCAACTTCAAACTTATGAGTTCAAGGGATCCTCCTGCCTCAGCCTCACAAACAGCTGGGACTACAAGTATGAACCACAATGCCTAGCTAATTTTTCTATTTTCGGTAGAGGTAGGGTCTTGCTCTTTCTCAGGCTGCTCTTGACCTCCCCAAGGGATCCTCCTGTCCTGGCCTCCCAGAGGGCTAGGATTACAGGCATGAGCCACTGCACCCGGCCTTGAGTTTATTATTTGTGAATCTCTCATGACAGCTCATAGATCTAGTTCCAACCTTATATCCAGTCCAAGGTTCTGGGCTTTGGACAGCATCTGAAATAACCTCAAGGGGGCTAATCATTTATTGAGTCCATTTGATGTTTTCTAAAGTAAAAGAAATGGGGAAATGTTGCTCTTAAGGACAAAGGGAAAAGCATTAAAGTGTTACCCCACTATTTCTTTGACCGTGTGTCAAAGGCCTGAAAACAAGGCCCACTGCATTTCCTGTCTTCTGAATATGACCGGCTATGTACATGAAAAAAACACATGCCTTCTGATGACCCTAAAAGTTTAGCCTACCAAACCTCACTCTTAAATAAAAATATATAACCAAGACCATCATATACTTAAGGAAATCCTCCAACATGAAAGAGGGAGATAATAACAATCAGTAATAAAGCAGAGAGCAGAAATCTACCACAAATGTATGATCAGTGTCTTCAGAGAAACAGAGATTATATCTATGAAATAAGAATGCAAAGGAACAACAAAAGGAACAAAAAAAAATAAGAAAAAAGTACATGAGAATTAAAGATAAACTCATGAAAGATATTATAAACAAATTTGAAGATATCTCATAAAAGGTAGGAAAACCGTGCAAAGTAATGGATAAAAAGATTTTTTTAAAAGTTCGAAAATCAATCTACAGAGTCCTGACCAAGGATATTTCCTAAAAGAACAAAAACAGAAAAATCATACAGGCTTGGCACTTGTAGCTCGGTGGTTAGGGCACCGGCCACATACACTGGAGCTGGTGGGTTCAAACCCAGCCTGGGCCAACTACAACCAAAAAATAGCCGGATGTTGTGGTAGGCACCTGTCGTCCCAGCTACTTGGGAGGCTGAGGCTAGAGAATCGCTTAAGCCCAAGAGTTTGAGGTTGCTGTGAGCTATGACACCATGTCACTCTACCAAGGGCAACATAGTGAGACTCTGTCTCCAAAAAGAAGGAAAAGAAAAAGAAAAATCATACAGAAGAAACTACTAAGGAAATAATACAAGAAATTGAAGAACATGAAGTTCCACACTGAAAGGGCTCACCAAATGCATAAGACAATGAATTGTTTAAAAGACTCACATTACGGTGCAGCAGCCTGCAAATTTAACATACTAGGGATGAGTAAAAACTTCCAGGGGGAAAATAGGACCCGTACAAACACATGGGTGATAAGAAAAGCAACAGGTTGTTCACCATCCACACTAGAAACTCTAGACAATTAAAAATTCTTTTTGAAAGAAAAATATTTTCAACTGTTTTTCCTAATTAAATGTGAACATAGAATACAAACACTTCCATACAAGTGACACTTCATAAAGTTTACCTCCTATGTACCCTTCATCAGGGATTTCAAGGGGATGTGACTCAACAAAATGAGGATGCAAATCAAAAAAGAGAAAGACACGGGATACAAGAAATAGGAGACGCAACATGAGAGAAGGATGAAGGAGCTTCCTAGATGGCTGTGAAGGGAAGTCTCAGATGGGAAGTCTTGCAGCAGGCCTGGAGGACCAGCCCAAAGTGGGACAAGAGGATAGAAGCTTCTGGAGAAATATCTGCAGGAAAAAAAGAAAGAAAATGAAGCTGGGCACATAGACAGCTTCCAGATCCACATAGAAACATCTTCCTTCATCACAGACACCTGACTTGACCATGTGAAATTTATATAAAGAGGGTGTTGAATAGAGTAAAGGTATGCAGCCATAGATTCAAGGAAGACTAAGAAGAATAAAAAAAGAAGCAGGCAACCATTAATTACCTAAAAAATTTTTTTTTAAAATGAAATCATAGTCCACTACTTGGCTTAGCATGAACAATCTTCCTATGGTCATAATAATCTAAATACTGAGTATTATTTTAAATCTCTGCTAGAGGAAGTGGAAGCATATGAGAAGAAAAAAGAGATAACAGAGATCTAAAACCTCATTTACAATGAAACCAAAAAGTAATGTCAAATGAGCTAGGCATGGTGTCACGTTCCTATAGTCCCAGCTACTTTGGGGTAAGGCTCAAGGAGGATCCATAAGGCCCAGGAGTTTGAGGCTCTAGGGAGCTATGATTGTGCCTGTGAGTAGGCACTGCGCTCTAGCCTGAGTGACAGAGTAAGACCAGGTCTCTAAAACAATAATAATAATGGCAGATTATTAATCAAGTAGCCCAGTATGAGCATATTATTTAAAAACATGGAAGTGGCATTCGACAGGTTGCAGTAGGAGCAGTGGTGGCTCAGGATGGCACAAGAGAAATATCTTCAACCAAAATTAACCCAGTTTTAAGGGAAGATAGGATTCAAATTTGGAAACCTCCATATACAGATGAAAATAAAGAAGTTGGCTTAGCATTGAAGGACCCTGCTAAGAAGTACTCTGACAAGCTAGAATGCTGTGAAAATGAAGTAGAAAAGATAACAGAACAAATATTTTACAAAGCAATTGAACATGGCACAGGAAATGAAAATTATAAAACAACAGGAATTGCTACAATTGAGGTGTTTTTACCCCCAAGACTAAGAAAAGATAAGAAAAACTTGTTGGAGACCTGACTGCACATCACCGGCAGAGAGCTGAGGTCTAAAATAGCCAAACCCTTTGGATTTCAGGAAAATTATATCAAAATTGTCATAAAAAAGCAACAGCTTCAACTAGGAAAGAAAAAACAAATTCAGAGGACTCAAAGAGGACTAGAGATACTGGCAGAGAGAGCTGAGATGGTGGTGGACTCAGAGACTACACAGTACTTAGACATAGCTAACCAGACAGGCAGATCAATCAGAATTCCCCCAACAGAAAGAAAAGCCCTTATGTTAGCTATGGGATATCATGAGAAGGGCAGAGCTTTCCTGAAAAGACAAGAATATGGAATAGCCTTGCCATGTCTGTTGGATGCTGACAAACATTTCTGTGAGTGCTGCAGAGAGCTGCTGGACACGGTGGGTAACTGCGCAGTGCTCCAGCTGGATACAGTGTGGTGTTACTTCCATTTGGAACAGCTGGAATGCCTTGATGATGCCGAAAAAAAAATTAAACTTGGCCCAGAAATGCTTTAAAAATTGCTTCGGAGAAAATCATCAGAGACTGGTCCACATAAAAGGAAATTGTGGGAAAGAGAAGGTATTATTTTTAAGACTATTTGCTTCAAGGTATTCAAAACTATCACAGTGCAAATGGTGAAGAAGCTTGTAAGTATCTCAATAAGGTTTGTCAGCTCTTTAAAGAGCTATATATTCATCCATCAAAAGTTCACAACTTGGGCTCAGCACCTGTAGCTCAGCGGCTAGAGCGCCAGCCACATACACGGGAGCCGACGGGTTCCATCCTGGCCCAGGCCTGCCAACAATGACAACTGCAACAAAAAAATAGCCAGGTGTTGTGGTGGGCACCTATATTCCCAGCTACTTGGGAGGCTAAGGCAAAAGAATCACTTAAGCCCAAGAGTTTGAGGTTGCTGTGAGCTGTGACGCCACAGCCCTCTATGGAGGGCAATAAAGTGAGACTCTGTCTCTACAAAAAAAAAAAAAAAACTTCACAACTTTTTGCAGTTGGGATTTACTGCCTAGGAAGCCCGGCTTGGCCTGAGGGCATGTGATGGGAACATGGATCACGCAGCTACATTACCAACGGCAGACAGGAATTGATGCAAATAAGGAAAGAGGAAATAGAGAAGAAAAGACGCCACCTGTAGAGCATCAGCTCTCTGAAGGACCTGGGCTACTCCACACATGCGGCCATGCAGGCACTTCACCAGGCCAGCAGCAACCTAGATGAGGCCCTGACGGTTCTGCTCAGTAATCCCCAGATGTGGTGGTTAAATGATTCTGATCCTGAAACTAGCAACCGTCAAGAAAGTCCTTCCCAGGAAAACATTGACCAACTGGTGTACATGCGCTGTGAGGCCACAGTGGCCAAAGCTGCGCTGAGAGCGTTCCGAGGTAACATCCAGCTGGCAGCGCAGACCCTTGCTCACAGTGAGGGCAGCCTCCCTCCTGACCTGTGGCTCTTGGCAGAAGACTTTTCATCAACACCATCCACATCCCCTTCAGATTCTGCAGGAACCTCTAGTGCCTCGACAGATGAAGACATGGAGACAGAGGCTGTCAATGAGATCCTGGAAGACATTCCAGAACATGTGGAAGATTATCTAGACTCCACTCTGGAAGATGAAGAAATTATTATTGCAGAGTACCATCCTATGTAAAAAACATAGAGTCAGCAATGAGAAAAACTAAATAATAAACACAAACTGCTTAGAAACACTATAATTATGAAAAGTCTTTAAAAAAAAAAAAATGCGGAAGTATGTACCAGGAGAGAGGGCTGAAAGATTTGAACACAATTGCCTCTGGGGAGCAGGATGCGGAAGAATTGTCAGGAGGCTACTGGACTTCTGTGTTAAGTGTTTTTAGTACATTTGACATGTTTAAACTTAGAGCCTGTGTCACTTTAAGTGACATTTAGATGAACATACTGTCAGAAACAAACAGTCCCCCAAACAGTTTCAGAATGACTGCACCTACCAAGGTGAATACTTGGAAGGATAACAATTCAGGGGCGTTGCCTTTGAGGCTGGCACCACTGGCAAGCAGTTGTCGAGCTGCAGTTACGGCTTCCTTACCCACCATTATCTGTGCAAATCTGTGTGCCAAGAGGAAGGAAAGTGAACAATCCAGACAGGCCTCTGTGAGGGTGGAGATATTTCCACATTCGTTTGTAAGCCTTCAATGTGTACGTCTACTCTGACAAAATTCAGAAGTCTGAATTTTGGAGAAGGTTGAAACCAACACTTATTTCTCAGCCTTCTTCAGAGATGTCTGGACAAAGCTGTATGAAAACAGGATGAAATTTGCCAAATTGCTGAGATTTATAGTGTCTCCTCCCAGCACATACTGTTAACTAGTTAGTCTGAAAAACTTCCTACCCAGAGTTGCTAGGCTTCACTCTGAAAAGCAAGCGTTAAATGCAGCCTAGACTCATCCAATTCAATGTGTCATGAAACCCAGAGAAGCAAAGGGACTTGCCCAAAGCTACACAGCCAATTAGCATCGGAACCAGATCTAGAATCCTGGATGGGACTCCATATGCCTATGTCAGGGCTTGCATTGTAATAAATGAATAATAAAATAAACTATAAAATCCAACATGTCAGAGACTTGAGGTCTGAGCTGTGAACTTGAGACCTGAGCTCTGAACCTTTAGGGTTTAAACAGTCCATGCGTTCAGCAGTAACTTACCGAGCACCCACTGTGTCCCGAGGGACTTCCAAGAGGAAGTGCCTGGTGGAAAGGTGAGTGATAGGGTCTAAGAAGAGACATCTGAGAGTCATCAACTTAGAGGGGATGATAGCTGCCACAATGAAGGATGAGATTACCAGGGAGAAAGTGTCCACTGAGAAGAGAAGATGCCCAAATCCTAAGGAACACTAGCCATAGGACAGGAAGAGTAAAGAAGATACAGGAACTCCTGGAAATGACACCTGTCTCTGGATAACTGTCTTATATCTCTTGAACGGAGGCATGAGTATCTCAATGCTTGTTTTCCCCTCAAGTGTTATGTGTTACACACAAGTGAATATGTGTTACAAGTACAGTAGAACGTCCATGGTTGACCACCTCCCTACAGTGATCATCTTCTTAAGTTGACCTAATTTTTATTGACCAGACGTGCACCACATGTATGTTATTAGTTCAGTAGGCCTAGTTCCTTATGTTGATCGCCTGCCTATGGTGACCAGTTCATTACAGAACTGAACTGGGTGGTCAACGTACAGAGGTTCTACTATATCTATCTAATACTTGATAAAAGGAAGGATGTGGGAGGATATGAGAGTGAGCAGGGTCATTTAAGGTTAGTCCTGGAGAAGTTAGTGTAACTGTTTCTGGATTTTCTGTGGAAAAGTAAGGTCCTGTTCTAGCCACTCTGCCCCCTTCCTAGCACTGTTACTATTAGCAATGAGCACCCAGGAACCCGGGGAGGACAAGTGTTTCCTGAAAGAGTCAGTAGAAGGTCACCCACCCCTCTGCTAAGTGGACCTAGTCCAGATCAGAGCCTGTCCTGCTCAAAGCCATGTGCTACAAAGGTTGAGCAAATATCCACTTTTGCAGCACTGAGGCCAAAGGCCAAAAAGAGTAGGGCATAACCAGAAAGGTTATCATATGTTAAAACAAAAAAGAAAGGCAATGATAGACACCTTTCACCTCATCAAGTGTATTTTTCAAAGAAATGTCATTTTGGAAGAAATTCCAAGTAGGAAAGTGGTGAGTTGGTCCAGAGAGGGTATTGGTTGATGGTTAGCCTTTGATTAGTCCAAGATCCGGAAGGTTCTATGACCAAGGAACTCCTGATCTCATCCTCCATATCCTGATTACATTAGGCTCTCCATGGAGGTTCCCTGGCTGGGATTTTATACCTGAGGGGAGTAGAGAGAGCTGAGAACCACAGCAGTAGAGTAGAAAAAGCCCAAGCTTTGGAGCAAGGCAGCCTAAATTTAAACCCTGACTTTAATCATTTACCGCCAGTGTGATCTTATTAGGCAAGCTCCATGAGTTTCAGTTTCATCATCTATAAATAGGAGCTGATACCTCAAAGGATTGAATAATGTAGTATTTACAAAAAGGTACCAATAGCTACATATCAAATGTCCCCTCACCTCCTACTTCTTCCTGCCACCTTAGTTTTGAGAGCCCACTTAAATGGGCAAGATCACACTTCCTCCAACTCTCTGCAAAGTAGACACGTTGTCCAGATTGACAATGATCTCAGCATTTTCTCTGAGACCCACCAGTAGGTGGGATTCTACCACTATGCTGCCCAGCCATTGCACACTGGGTATTGCATGCTGCAGCCATTGGGTGTAAGCCAGCGTGCTTTTGTAACTCTCAACTCTTCACCTAGTTCTCTGAGAAAACATTACATTTCTAGAAATCATCAGAGGCAGTGGAAGCTTGACACAGTTTCTGATTTTTCCATCATCTCTAAATCCCCAGTGGGCCTAAAAGTCCTCAATTTAAAGACACCTCCCCCACCACACACACACACACACACACACACACACACACACACACACACAGAGCCATATGGTAGGCAGCTTTTACTGGTCAGTACCGGTGACAGTGCCTTCTTTTGCTTTGCAAATCACTAGTCATAGGTCCTGTCTTTTCTGGTCTCTTTCCCTGGCATGTAAGTGGTTCTTCATTTCCCATTTTTCCCCTGAAGTTCATGACCTGAAGCACTATGGGCAACATGGATAAATTTAGCTCTTCTCAGGGACTTTTTCTGACTTGGTGCCATGACTGTTGAAGGTTTGGTTGGCTTCTCTCCCTCAGAGGTCTCTTCTGGTTCTGCTGACCGCTAGGTCACTTGCATAATCGGTCATTTGAGTCATTTCAGGCCATGGTACATACTTTGAGAATCAATCAATTGGTGCTCTTGGAAGCTTCTGATCCCGCTGATCTCCTTCCTTGTGTTTTCCTTGCCCTAAGCAGCCTGTGACTACTGCTCATGACTACCATGGTTACTCCCCACCAGGGCTGAGTAGGAAATAAGTGACTGGTGACTAAAAAAGCATTTTCCAATCTCTTCTCCAGGAGCCAGGCCTCAGATCCCATTATCAGGAACCAACACAGTGAGGATGCTCATTTAATCATTACTAATTTGAATTGTTATAATTGAACATTAAAGAGACTAGTGTCAGACTCCGTTGGTAGACAATTAAATGAAAGAATTTCATGCAAAGGCCATTATGTGTTTAGACATGCTCATTTGCAAAGATCCAAAATAAGGCTTGTGGATCATACTCAGCCCTTTATCATTTTAGTTATTATTTTTCTTTCTTTAATAGAAGCTATAGAGGAACTGACTATTCAACAGACATGTAGTGATCACCAATTTTGTGCAAGTAGCTATGGGCATTCGAGAAGTCCATGCCATAATTCCCAACAACTCATGGGGGTGGGGGGAGTTTAAAAAGAAAAGAAATGAATGACAGAGGGAAGATAAGTGATGTGGGAAATGAGAGCTGTTTTATGGGATGTGGCAATCCTGAAAAGGATCCAGCACAGTCTCTGCCTCCTGGAGTGCACAGACTTTCAGGGAGCCCAAACTGACCCAGGTCAAGCCAGGACCAACTAGTTAGGAACATTCCGGGGAGGCCTTGTGAACAGTGTAAGTTTACATTGGACCTTGAAGCATGGAAAGGATTTGAACAGATATAGGGGAAAGGGAAGGACTTATCCAGAGAAAAAGAACAACATGAACAAAGGCCAGCAGAGAAAATTGGCACAGGTGCATAAATGTGTGACTTGGGGGGTGTCTGTAAAAAACTGGTCTTACTCAAATGGAAAATACATGGATAGGGGAGAGAAAATAGGCTGAGGATGGGCAGCGTCTGAAAGGCCTTGAGGGCTAGACTGACTAGGGGTCAGTCAGTCTGTGAGGGTGCAGTCAACCAGCTAGCCACACACACCCAGTAGCACGAGCAGGCCCCGGTCAGGAAGGTTAGATTCTGACCTTGTTTCTTGGAGGACCCCCCTATGAATGGCCCCCTTCCAGGCTCCGTACCCTCCCACCCCCGTCAGTTAGCTGCTTTGTTTCATGGAAAGCCAAGTTAAAAGGCAGCTGTAATCAAAGTAAACTACTCCAGGCTGGTAAGCCCGCTAGTGCCCACACCCCCCTGGGAGAATCTCTAGCAGATGCTCGTGTGAGGAGTGTACCACTTGGTGGTGGTTGGGGCCACCAAAGGCTATGGCTTCCAGAGGTGGTGGGCTAAACAGATGTGGTCCTAGATGGAAGAAGAAAGCAGATACTCCTGAGTGACCATTTTCCTGGCATGTGACTGAGACCAATGACCCAGGTGTCACACTGCCACCCTAGCCAGTCCACAGAAAAGGGAGTCAGATAGATTTTAAAGATTTGTTTGACCAGGTACCTGGAGAAAGTGCTACTTTAAAACATCTACTTACTGGGAAAGTAGAGCACCCTGCAAAACAAAAGGGTGACACACCGGCCGCAGTAATTCTTTAAACCAAAGCAAACACGCAGGCAGGCCACATTAGCTGTGCTCTCTGCCCTTGGCCCTTGATTCTCAAGGTTTCAGGTTGATTTCCTCCTTGGGAATGAGCTGACAAAGAACAGCTGGTGATACCAAAAGGCGGGGGTCTCTAGGGGCTCAGGGATTATGAGCACTCAGCAGTTCTCTTGTTAACTGATAAGACTTTAGTTGGTTTGTTTTAGAAAGGTCAAGGAGATTCATTAGGCAGACCCCAAAGGAATCTGGAAGACCTAAGATCCTTCAGCAAAGTGTCTTTTCTACTTACATTTGAGCATTCTGTATTAGGGGATGGGAGATAACATCAAAAAAAGTCTATAGAGATATTGTTCAAACCATCAAGGCAACTCCAAGAGTATTAAAATCAACATTAGCAAGGCTTCAAGTGTGGAGGCTGCAGTGGTCCCAGAACTGCTACCAATTGTCAGAACAGTATGTGCCCACCTTCTCCATGGAATCCCCAAGCCTTCCTTACTGCCCAGCTTCTAAGATCTGCTACCACATTAAGTCATGTCAGCTTAGGAGATCTTTACGTGACCTGTGGAATTTGCAGTCTTGCTTAGGGCAGAGTATTGACACATGTATCCAGCAGAGAAAATAGAGCAACATGATGTATAAATACTAAAGAATAAGAGGCATTTTAAAAATGCAGGTGGAGGGCCAGGTATGGTGGCTCTTGCCTGTAATCCTACCACTCTAGGAGGCCAAGGTGGGTGGTTTGCCTGAATTCACAGGTTCAAGACCAGCCTGTGCCAGAGTGAGACCTTGTCTCTAAAAATAGCAGGGCACTGTGGCAGGCGCCTGTAGTCCCAGCTACTTGGGTGGCTAAGGCAAGAGGATCATTTGAGCCCAACAGTTTGAGGTTGCTGTGAGCTATGATGCCACAGCACTCTACCAAGGGCAACAAAACGAGACTCTGTCTCAGAAAAAAAAAAAAATCCGAGTACTCTGGGAGGCTGAGGCAGGTGAATTGCGTGAGCTCACAAGTTTGAGACCAGCCTGAGCAAAAGCAAGACCCCATCTCTACTAAAAATAGAAAAACTGAGTCCAGGTGTGATGGCTCATGCCTATAATCTAGCACTCTGGGAAGCTGAGCTTGGTGGATTGCTTAAGCTCACGAGTTCAAGACCAACCTGAGCAAAAGCAAGACCCGCATCTCTACTAAAAATAGAAAAACTGAGGCAAGAGGAGTGCTTGAGCCCAAGTTGGAGGTTGCTATGAGCTATGATGTCACAACACTCTACTCGGGGTAACAGCTTGAGACTGTCTCAAAAAAAAAAAAAAAAAAAAAAAAAGAAGAAGAAAAAGAAAAACTGAGGCAGGAGGATTGCTTGAGCCCAAGAGTTTGAGGCTGCTGTGAGCTATAATGACAGATCACTCTACACAGGGTGGCAACTTCAGACTCTGTCTCAAAAAAGAAAAAAGATTAAAAATACAGGTGGTGGCTCGGCACCTGTAGCTTGGCCACATGCACCAGGGGCTGGCAGGTTCAAACCCAGCCCAGGCCTGCTAAACAACAATACAAACAATAGCCGGGCATTGTGGTGGGCACCTGTAGTACCAGCTACTTGTGAGGCTGTGCTGAGGCAAGGGGATCATTTTAGCCCTAGAGTTTGAAGTTGCTGTGAACTATGACACAGAGGCCGTCTACAGAGGGCAACATAGTGAGACTCTGTCTCCAAAAAAAAAAAATGATTCTACCTCCCTTTCGAGATAATTAATGTCTCAGGGAGAAGTTATACGTTTCCTAGAGTTTTGTTTTTATTTTGTTGTGTTTTGTTTGTCTGTTTGTTTGTTTGTTTGGTTTTGTAAGACAGAGTCTCACTCTGTTGCCCAGGCCTGAGTGCCATGGCATCAGCCTAGCTCACAACAGCCTCAACTTCTTAGGTTCAAGCAATCCTCTTGCCTCAGCTTCCTGAGTAGCTAGGATTACAGGTACCCACCACAACACTTGGCAAATTTTTCTGTTTTTAGTAGAGATAGGGTCTCACTCTCTCTCAGGCTGGTCTCAAACTCCTCAGCTCAGGCAATACTCCCATCTGAGCCTCACAGAGTGCTAGGATTACAGGTGTGAGCTAGTTTCCTTGTATTTAAAATTGAACTTGTCTTCTAAGATTATGACACTGTTCTAATCTAGAAAAATAGTATTGGATTAGTATTGCCAATACTAACTGCCCAGCTAGTTTCCCTGTTTTTAAAATTGCTAAGGAAGAAAGTAGCCAGGTATATCCTTTTTAATTATTCCTTTAGGAATAAGATGTAACTTAGAGGTTTAAAAAAAATGAATGAATGAATGAATGAATGAATGAAGAGATGAACATGTCAGATCCTATTTAAATGAAGAGAAAGGCTATGTGTTTGATTTGCCTTATAGAGCCATGGCCCCTCCCCAAGATTCTAGTACAAATTACGTCTAAACGTGGAGCCTGGCCTTCCTCCTGAAGTGCAGGTAGCGGTAAGAGATAGAGCTAGGGGCCAGCCCAGTGCCACCACCAGAAATCTGTACACAGCCTCAGTCTCCATGTGACCCTAGCCCATGATCATCTGCTTATCCAAATCATAAAGTCTTTGTGGGCAGAGGATCAGGCAAGAAGCTTTCTGTGGCACCCTATGGCTTGAGAGTTTTAATTCTGTATTCCCAGTGCCTAGCACAGACCTAAGACATAGAAGACACTTTGTGCCTGTTTGTAAAAGGCCACCAAACTGGCCTTTCTTTCTCCTTCTTTAATCATCTTTCTTTCTCTTTGTCTTTGCCCTCCTTTCCCCTCTCCTTCCTGCCCAGTCAGGACCTGCCCAGGCCCTCATTACTGAAGGGAAGAGATTACCTTTCCCTTCTCCGCCTTAGCCCTACCCCTCCCAGGAAATCCACGAAGGCCAGCTGTGCAGTATTGAATATTAGATACCATTTTAAAAACTGGTGGTTCCCTTGTTTTCTGGATTCCCCAGAATGACGATCTGCCTCCCAGGTAATCCCTCCCTGCTCCTATTTCTTCCTCTTGACTCTCATTTTTTCGGTCAATTCCTTCCTTCTCCCAGTGGTCTTGGTCCCTGTGTCATCCAGACACTACGTCCCAAAGCTGAGGAATCTGGCTCTTGGGGCCATTCCTTGGGAACTCTCCCTTGATGCTTGTGTCAGATTTCTTTGAGGTGGGTTCCCAGCTGCTGGTGGCTGTCCTCCCCACCTGCACCCCATTCTCCTACCCTACACTAGCCCTAAAGAACCCAAAAAACTACCAAGAGCTCTGCCTCTGGGGACTGTGCTGATGGCCTTTGCGCCATGCTGGCAACCATCTCTGTAGAAAAGGGTACGTTCTTTTCTGGAGGAATATGTGCCAGATTAAGGGCAACCTAGGAAACCAGAATATCAACAATGATGTGGGAATATAATATAGACCCTCCAGGAAAACAAGATAAAAAACAAAAAACAAAAACAACTCCCTGTCCAATCCACTTGTACTTTTTGCAAAGCTCATGCTGAATCATTTTGTTTTCTTGAGCGTCAAAATGTATGCTCACATAGTTCTGAGCTCTGGTCCCACCTGTCAGGTAACTGGTTCACATTCAGTCCCAGAGGAAATTCTCTACCCAGGAGTGGGGGCTTCAAAAGAGGCAGAGAGTGAAAAGCTATAACCATCCTCGGTGTCCACTTCCTATCCCCAGCCTCCTGCCCCACACATGCCCACAGATTTTATCTGAGGAGTCTGTCCCTCTCTGTGAGGAGTGTTTAATCTACCTGCCTTCCTGATAAACTTTCAGACAAAAGTATATGTGGGGGGGGTAGCTGGGGAAGATATGGGGGTGGGATGTTAATGCAGTCAATACTAATCCAATACTATTTTTCTAGATTAGAACAGTGTCATAACCTTAGAAGACAAGTTCATTAAATGTTGATCACTGATTTGGAAGAATTTTTAATGGGAAATACTCAGTAAAGAATCCCAATGTGGGATGGGAAGCAGAGGGTATTATGTGCTATAGGCAGAGATAGAAACAAAGACAAACTGATACCGAAATTGCAGTAGGTCCTTGGTCTTGGAGATTCGAAGAATGAACCCACAGACCACAGATCAGTGGTAAGATAGGACTTTTATTAGAAGTTAGAAAACCACCAGAGCTTCTGGAAGGGGGAGGAACTGAAGAACTCTCTCCAGAGTCCCCACATAGGCTCCTTTATTTAGGGGTCTTAGGTCTAGAGGATTACACGTGGTCAGCAGTTGGTAGATGGAAAAACATCTCTTCAAAGTTAGTGAGTGCATTAGCAAATGAATGAATGTAGTTCCTCCTCCACTAGGGCAAGGTTATCAGGTTCTTTACAGTCTTTGTCCCTAAGAAAGGATCAGGGTGTGTACTCCTACCCAAGGTGGAACCACCCCAAAAAACCATCACAGGCTGCTTTGTTCATGATCTTATCAAAGCCCAGAGGGTGTGTCCCGAAAAGGCAGTCTGCTTGTGCCAGGAAATGATGTCTGACCTCTGAGCTCACCTGGGCCTGGAGAATGGGGAGCTCCCTGTCTAGCCCTGAGTGGTGGAATCCTGTATCAATCCTCCCTCTCCAAATAGAAGCTCTAACTGCTGTTAGGGAAAAGGGGCTCTGAGTGCTCCAAACTGCTTCCTGCTAAAAATGGACGGTATTATGGGGAAGCAGTGAGAGGTTCCTCAGAGGAAGTTGATCCAGGATTCACAGTAAATGGAAATTTAGGTTGATTCTTCTAGCTTGGAGTAAAATGTTAATGTATTATCTTCATGAAATTGCCCAAGCCCAGAAAACTGGGGTTCCTGTTCAGGCTGGAATGAGGGAACCCTATATCAACAGAAGGGGATAGTTAAGGTCTCTTCAGATGAGTGGTGATGAGTCAAGTCTGGGATGGAACCCTTTTCACTGTTTGTGGTTTGATGATATTATCTCTGAAAGACATAAATCTCATTAGTACATTAAAAGGCAAGGCTAGAACAGTGAGAGGAGGGGGTTG
>CAUYPK010005092.1:0-20454 GCA_963574355.1 Loris lydekkerianus | reverse complement strand
TAAGTCCATAGCCAACCTGGGCACTCTCTCACACAGGCTTGGCTCTTACAAGCTCTATCCACATTTCAGAGTCACCTTAAAATCACCATATCCAAAACCACAGTCATATCTCAGGCTGGGCAAGGGACATGAAGAGAAACTGCTCCGAAGAAGACAGGCATGCAGCCTTTAGACATATGAAAAAATGGGTTATGTTTTTTTATCCATTCAGCTAGTCTGTGCCTTCTGAGTGGGGCATTCAGACCATTCACACTGAGTGATAATATGATATGAGAAATGTTGTTCTGGTCATGTTGTTTTGTTTGCTCTCTTGTGTTATCATTTTATAAGAGCTATGAGCTATAATTTTGGGGTGCTTTTACACTGTTGAGTGTCTGTTGTGCTGTTGCATGCATGTCTGAGCCTGTAGCTAGTGGGTCTGTGTGGAAGATCTGAACCACAGACATAGCATCATGTGGTGTTGTGGGGTATGTCCTGCCAGTAGGTGTGCAGGTCTGGGAGATTTATTATGCTGGTTGGTGGCTGGCATACAGAACAAAGACTTGTGGCCTATGGCATGGTGTGCATGTCTGTGGGGATAAGGCACATGGGTTGGGGAGAATGGCCTGGGAGGTGGTGCAGAAGACCCAGGGGCATAGCTGCTCTTTCCTTTGCCCAGCAAGAGGCAGTGTTGGGGAAGCTGCAGTGAAGTCAATCCCTATGATAGCCATGGAGCTCCAGACCCAAGAGCTCAGAGTGATGTCAGAGGTAGCGACCCAGAAACCAGGACTAGCAGGACCCTGCCACACCTGCTGTCCTATGCAGCTTCACTATACAGTCTGCAATCAGCTCTCCTATCAGCCCTGAGACCATGCAGTGGGGGCGGGGACCTTGCTATCTCTTATCACAGTGTCCGAGTCGGGGGTATGGAGCCTTGGGACTGCTCTTTATCTCTCCCCCATGTGTAAGGCTCTTCCAATCTTGATAAGTGGAAGTCCTCATCACTGTCTCCTTCACACTGTCTCCTATCAGTTCTCTATAATGGACAATACATGCTCCAAAAGGGTCCATATATAGATAAACATCTACTTGCAGTTTTTAATTCTCTCCCCAAAAGCGACACATGCAAGCTGCCTCTAGTCTGCCATCCTGGTCCTTTCATCTCTAGCTGCTCTGTCATATTTGGCTATTAAGTTCAACTTATGTCAACTTAAGAATATTTGCAATTTAATAAAAATGTTGACTTTTTAATTTGTATTTGTATATTAAAATTCTCTCTGAAAGTAATAAGGCATTTTTATCTTTTCTATTTTATTTCAAAAATATTAATATGTAACAATATTTCATATTTAGTGAATATTTCAAAAAAATTTGGAAAATTTAACTACATTAAATAAGAATAATATGGGCAACCTGGAGTTCAAATATGTACATCTGCTCTCAAGTCTATAATTATACCAAAATCTATTGCTGATTTTATTTAAATCGCCATGGTACAAACTCTTCCTTCTGTCATATGTATTCACTATAACTTAGTTCCCCAATTAATTTCTATATTTACTCATGTTTATAGTGAGAAAGGGATATAATTGTAGAAGAAAAGGACTCTTTAAAATATTCCTCAAAATATATTCATTTTTTTCATTTAGCATTTTCCATTATTCTCTTGCAATACTTGTATTTTTTCATTGATTTAGCTCTTTATGTATAAATAAGAACATAGTTTGTGCCAAAATCTATGCTCATTTGCTGGAGTTACGATGTTGACCACATGAATATGTTCTGTCCTTACATGGAACTTACAATACAGTAAAAAAGTTGTAAGAAACTAAACTTAAAACTATATTGCTTGACAAATTCTACAATAGAGAAAGTGTAGTTCCTGGGATATGATATAGGAAAAGCTTCTAAACCAGAATTAGAGAATCAGAGACAACAACAACAAAAAAGCAGAGTTTATGTAATTTCTTGTCTTTGCATAGAAGCCATGTTAATTTTCTCTGTATAGTTCTGACTATAGTGGAATCTCTGACCTGCTTCGGCAGAGTTTCGGCTTCATTTCTGTGGTCCAATGAATTGGGAATTTCATACACAGAAAATTCTGTTCCTATTTCTTTTCATCATTTCATCATTTTTTTTGCATCAACACAATTATTTCCTCAAAAAAGGATCTTAATGTGATGAGATAAAATATTGGGATCAGCCAAAGTTGAATCAAGAAAACCCATTATTAAAATAATAAAAGTAATGTTTCCTGGAATGCAATCCCACTTTAAAAGTTCCTAGATTTACTCTTGGACTCTACCAGCTTTTTTAAACATTAAAAAGTAAAAAGAACACCTGATATATTTTTCAACAGCATCACTTTATAGTATAACTCCAACATCAAATTTCTGGCTTTCTATTTCTAGAACTTCTTTTGCAAAGCCCATTTTTGATGTTTTGATTAACGGAAAAGGAGAAAATCAACTAATTCAAACACAGTTTTAAATTTAAGGAGAACTCATTTCAAAATATAAGGTCTATGTAACAAAATGACAAATGGAGTCATGAACAACAATTCTTAATCTATTTTCTATTCCAGTTTAACAATCAGATTAACATTCTCAAAGTTTCTTTGACTAGAAACCACAACTAATAATAAACTCCATGAACAGAGATATTAGAAATGCCCTGTAAACATAACCTCTTCTATTTTGAAAGATATGTCCTTTTTGTAGTTATCCATTTCCCTAAACAATTTGAAGCCAAGTTATTTACCTTGTGCATGTATGCTGAGCTAATTTCACTGGGATTTTTGTATTAAATATTTTACCGATAATCTATCTATAGGCAAATAATTCCTCTCATTATTTAATGTTGTTACTAAGTAAACAATTTTGATTATGAACTATAGAAATAAGAGACAATAGCATATTTTCATTAACATGCTCACCATATCTAACATCATCTCAAAAGACTATTATATTAGTCAATGATGAAGACACATTTTCTATAAAAGATTTTGATACATGACATTAGCTTCATCAGCATAAAAGTCTACCCAGGCCAGATAAGTAGCCAAATCGCATTTAACCTTGACTTTTTTTTTTTTTTTTTTTCTTTTCAGTTTGGCCAGGGCTGGGTTTGAACCCACCACCCTCAGTATATGAGGCTGGCACCTCAACCTTGATATTATTTATTCCCATTCACCTATTTCTCAGGATTGTTTTGAAGACCAAATGAGAATACACATATGACAGTGCTGGTTTTTTTTTTTTGTTTGTTTGTTTTTGCTTTTGAGACAGAGTCTATGCCACCCTCAGTAGAGTAGAGTGATGTCACAGCTCACAGCAACCTTAAACTCTTGGGGCTCAAGAGATTCTCCTGCCTCAGCCTCTAGAGTAGTTAGGACTACAGGCACCTGCCACAATGCCTGGCTTGTTTTTGGTTGCAGTTGTCATTGTTGTTTGGCAGGCCCTGGCCAGGCTCAAACGTGCCAGCCTTGGCTTATGTGGCCCACGCCCCACTCACTGAGCTTCAAGCGCCGAGCCATGACAGTGCTTTTTAAAGTGAAATGTATGTGATGATGTAACTGAGTTTAAGTTTAAATTCAAAATAGTATATTTAAATTGATTTTAGTAATAGATTTTCAGCTATGATTACTGAATATATTTTTCTCCTTTGCATTCCCTTGGGAATTATCTGCAATATTTTTAATTCTTATACTTACTAAAATTTTAGTCCTGTTAAAAATTTCAATTTCCATCACAATTTCAGGTTTTCAATGATCCACCTTGTTTTGATATGGATGAAGTGATCATGGTATCACTAAGATACACACCTACATTCTTTCTTTAAGAAACTACTTCCCAAGAAGACAGGGTTATTTTTTTTACCTATGTTTGTCATTGCGGATTCTCTAACTCTGACTTGCTCATCAATACCCTCTGTGAATGTCAGGCATCAAAAAGCTGGTGACTGTCTCATTTCCGAGTTATATGAAAAACCCTGAGACCTACCTCAGGGATTCAATAACTTCTACCTGTTTAGTTCTGTAGTAGCTAGTAGGCTTCCTTTACTTACCAGGTAGCAATCTCAAGTAGAGTATATTTATGGGGGCTTAAGTTTGGGTATTTTGGTTGCATTCCCAAGTCATGTGCTGGCCTCAGGGATGGTGAAAATGTACACTGCTCTGCTAAATGTCTTTTTCCTTCCTGCTCACATACACAGAGTCTGATCTGATAGGCCATTGCCTAAGCAGCTACACAACAGAGAAATTAATGCAAGTCTATATTTTTAAAGGTAATACTATCCCCTCTAGCATTTCTCTTGGTAAAACAAAGATTCATTGGCAAAACAAAGATTCACACTGATAGAAATACACATATATGAGTCTGATCATTGAAATCATAGAAGCACATTCTTTCTCCCAAAGGCAGTTAATCAATTCTTCATTGGGCAGATACTAATCAGGTGTAACTAAGAGCCAGTCAAAATAAGTAAATTAGATATAATTACTATCTTAAAAATCAATAGTATGGGGTTAGTGGATGGCAGATATTGATCAAATCATAAAATAGAATCAAAATTATACTTAGGTTATTTTGCTTCTTCCAATGATGAGTTACTGAACACTATAAAATAACATAATATCGTTCTAACAACATAAGTGAATCTAATCAAAATAATTTTGAGGAAAAATAAAACCAGATAGGATGTGAACACAGGAAAAATTAATCTATGATACTAAGAATAGGATTGTGGTTTCCTTTGGAGAGAATGGTGGGTAGATTGAGAATTAGCCCAAGGAAGTACCTGAGATGCTACTAATATCCTAATTTTTGGCAAGTTATTGGTTATATGGACATGTTCCCTTTATAGAATTATGTCAAATTACCCTTAGCTTTGTGTGTTATTCCAAATACACATCTGCATATGAAAAAATGCTATGTACTAAATTATACACATATTCCCTCCCTTAAATTCACATGTTGAAGCTTTACCCTCTCAATGTGACTGTATTTGGGACAGAGTCTATAAGGACATAAGTAAAATGAGATCATAAATGTAGGGCCCTACTATGAAAGGATATTTGACCTTATTCCTTGTACTTAGGAAAGTTTATGCACACAGAGATGGCAGCCACCTACAAGCCAAAACAAGAGGTCTCAAAATCAACCTACTTTTCTAGCATCTTGATCTTGGATAATCTAGCTTCTAGAACTATGATAAATAATTACTTTAAATGTAAATGGATAAAACTGACAAATCAAAAGGCAGGGAATGGCTCAATGGATTAAGAGAAAACAAAAATGAGATCCAGTGATATGTTGTCTACAAGACACTCATCTTTCAAACACTTATAAGCTTAAAGTGAATGATGGAAAAAAGTATCTTATGTACATGCTAACCACAAGAATGCAGAAATGGCTATACTTATGTGAGACAAATAGACTTAAAAGTTTTCTAGAAACAAAGAAGATCATCATATGATGATAAAAGTGTCTATTCAATATGGACATAAAATAATTATAATTATGCACACCAAACATCAGAGCACCTAAATATATAAAACAAGCATTGACAGATGTGAAAGTAAAAATTGCCAGCAATTCGTTAATAGTAGGAGATTCAATATTCCACTTTAAATAAAGTATAAAATATTTAGGTAGAAAATCAACAAAGAAATAACTCAAACAAAAAAATGGACCTATTCAAAGTAACAGACATAGTTAACACTTTCTACTCAACAAAGAATACACATTCTTCTAAATGCATACAGATTATAAAGCAAGACTTAAATTTACGAGTATCAAAATCATTTCAAGTATCTTTTTTTTTTTTTTTCTTTTTTTGCGGTTTCTGGGTGGGGCTAGGTTTGAACTCACTACCCACTACCTCAGGCATATGGGACTGGCACCCTACTCCTTTGAGCCACAGATGCCGCCCTCAAGTATCTTTTTCAACCACAGTGGAATAAAACTAGAAATAAATAATAGTAAGAAAACAAGAAAATTCATAAATACATGGAAACTAGACAAACACTTTTGGGCAACCATTGGTCAAAGAGGAAATCCACAAGGAATTTTTTGAAAATCTCAAGACTAATGAAAATGAACACAAAACACTGAAAGTTATAAGATGCAGCAAAAGCAATTCTAAGAGGGAAGTTTAACATTAACATATGCCTACATTAAAAGGAAGAAAGATCTCAGATAAATAACCTAACCTCACCTCAAGGAATTTTAAAAATCACCTAACCACACTTCAAGGAATTTTTAAAAAGCAAAATGAAGTTCAAAATTGGGAGAAAAGACCAGCAGGGTTGACTGATGCCTATAATCCCAGGGTTTTGGGAGGCCTAAGTAGAGAGACTATTTGAGACCAGGAATTTAAGATCACAGAGAGTTATGATTATGCTACTGTACTCCAGCCTGGGAGACAGAGCAAAACCCTGTCTTGAAAATTAAAAAAAAAAGTAAATAAAATAAAAAAGTTAACAGATACAAGTACATAATAAAAATTAGAGAAGAAACAAATCAAATATAGAACATAAAAAAATAAAAAATCAACAAAATAAGAGTTAGTTTTTTTTTTAAATATAAGACAAAGTTAACAAACCCTTAGCTAGAATAACTACGAAAAAAGACTGAAATACAAAAATCAGAAAATAAAGAAGAAACATTACACTAGATGCTTCAGAAATAAAAACAGTCGTAAGAAACTATCTTGAAGAATTATACATCAACCACGTGGATATCAGAAGAAAAGGATAAATTACTAAAAGCATACAACACATCAAGTTGTTTATTTTTCTTCATAAATCATGAAGAAATAGAAAGTCTGAGGAAAAAAATATTAATAGTAAGTAAGGATATGGAATAAAAACATTCCAACAAACAAAGACCCAGTACCCTATGGCTTCACAGGTCTATTTTAACAATCATTCAGAGGAATGTTAATACCAATCCTTCTTAAACTATTAACAAAAATAAAATAAAATGAAATGATGGGTAATAAAATAAAATAGAAGGGTAACAATTTCAAACTCATTTTGAGACCAGCATCACTCAGATACTAAATCCAAATAAAGGCACTACTAAAACAGAAAGGAAGGAGGGATGGAGTGAGGGAGGGAAGGAGGGAGGAAGAGAGGAAGGGATGGAGGGAAGGAGGACCATACTACTAATTTCTAATATACCTAGTAAACAAAGATACAGAAGTCCTCAACAAATACTACCAGACAAATGTCAAGAGCACATTTAATAAATGACCACGACCAGTGGAATTTATCCTTGCCATGCAGGAGAGGTTTAATACATGGAAAATCAGTCAGTGTGGCACACCATGTTCTCAGAAAGATGAGATCTACATGATTATAGCAATAGATACAGAAATTGACTTTGACAAAATTAACATACATTCATAATAAAAAATCTCAACAAAGAAAAGGAGAGAAGGAACTTAACGCAACACAATAAACATCATGAAAAACCACAGCTAATGTCATAATAAATGGAAAGAAACTGGAACCTTTTCCTTTGTGATCTCATAAAAGGCCACCATGGTACTTAACCTTAGCACTTCTATTCAACCGTGTATGGGAATTCCTTGTCAAAGAAATTAGAGAAGAAAAGAAATTAAAATACCCAAATTAGAAAAGAAAAGTAAAATTCCCTCTATTTGCAGATGATATCCAAGTATATATAAAAAATCCTACAGACCCAACAACAAAAATTCACAAATTGAAGCCAGCTGTAGTACCTGCCACCTATATACAATCTTAGCACTCTGGGAGGCCAAGACAGGAGGATGGTTGAGGTCAGTAGTGTGAAAACAAACTAAACAAAGCAAGTCTCTCTCTACTAAAAATAGAAAAATTATCCAGTAATTTTGTCAGGCACCTCTAGTCCTAGCTAATCAGGAGGCTGAGGCAGGAGAATCACTTGAGCCCAAGAGTTTGAAGATGCTGTGAGCTAGGCTGAGGCCATGACATTCTAGCCTGTGTGACCGAGGGAGACTCTATCTCAAAAAAAAAAAAAAAATCCACAAATTGAGGTGAGTTTGCTAGTTATGAAGCTGTAATCCTAGTGGGCCACTTTAAGGATTTCTACAATGGGACAATAGAGTAGGGGAGAGGGTACATTAGGTACAATTGTTAGAAATAATAAACAAATTTAGCAAAGCTCCAATAATACAAAGTTAACAATAAAAATCAGTAGTATTTCTGTACATACAAAACATGTACTATCCCAAAAGGAAATTAAGAAAATAATCCTGGTCTCTCTCACCTTTTCTCCTCCATGGGAAGGACCCACTTCCAACTCTCTTTGAAAGTGCTCTAACCTATCTCTATGTTCTTCCAAAATCCCTCTGTTATCCTGAACCAATGACTAATATAAAGAGGCAATCAATGACCAAAAGAAAAGTCATTGCTTCCATTTCAAACTGAGAAAGTATTTATACCCCTTCAAGCCTTTGCTCTGTCTTTCTCATCTTTTTCCTCCATGAGAGGGACCCACCTCCAGCTCCCTTTGAAAGTGCTCTAAGCTTTCTCTTTGTGTTTTCTAAATGAAATCCCTTTGTTACCCTGGGGGGCTGGGAAGATGGACAAAACAACCCTATTTATAATAGAAAAAATAATAAAATGCTTCAGAATAAACTTAACCAAAGAGGTGCAAAACTTATTCATTGAAATTTATAAAACATTGATGAAGGAAATTAAAGAAATTATACATGAAAAGACACATTGTATTTATGGATTGGAAGAATTAAAATTGGCAAAATTTCCATACTATCCAGAGTAATCTGGAAAGTCAAAGCAATCCCTATGAAAAACCCTATGTGCTCCTCACAGTAAAAGAAAAAGCAATTTTAAAATTTATATGAACTACAAAAGACCCTGAATAACATAAACATCTTGAGCAAGAAGAACAAAGCTGAAAGCATCACACTTCCTTATTTCAAAGCTCTGGAGATAGAAAGGTCAGGAACTACACGTGTGACTAATAAACCTCTTGAGTGTTGAATTGACCCAAGAAAATGGCAGCACTTCTGTTCTTAAGGAGAGTCTGTTAAATATATGTCCAAATCTTTGAAAGATTAAATTATCTTAAAGCCATCAAAGGGCAAGAACAAGTTGGGATTAGGTGATACATAAAGGAAGGTCGTAACCAGGTTTTTTTTGTTTGTTTGTTTGTTTTACAAAGAGTCTCACTTTGTCGCCTTTGGTAGAATGCTGTGGGGTCACAACTCACAGCAACCTCAATCTCCTGGATTTATGTGATTCTCTTGCCTCAGCCTCCCAAGTAGCTGGGACTACAGGCGCCCACCACAACACCCGGCTATTTTTTTGTTGCAGTTCGGCCAGGGTTGGGTTTGATCCCGCCACCCTTGGTATATGGGGCTGGCACCCCACTCACTGAGCCACAGGCTCTGCCCCAGGTTTTTGTTTTTAGTTTTACAAAAGATTAACAATGACCTTCATGTACCAACGAGAGGTAGGAATACCATCATCCTTACTGGGTGTCCGTAAGATTTAGAAAAAGAAGCACTTGAAAACAGCCTAACAGATACATTTTTCCTTCCTTCTTCCCTTCCTCCCTCCCTTCCGTCTTCTTCTTTTTTTTTTTAGGCAGGGTCTTACTCTGTCACCAGGGTAGCAACCTCAAACTCCTGTACTCTTGCCTCAGCCTCCAGAGTAGCTAGGACTACAGGCGTCCACCATAACACCTGCAAATTTTTCTATTTTTAGTGGAGACAAGGTCTCACTATTGCTCAGGCTTGTCTCAAACTCCTGAGCTCATGGGATCCACCTGCCTCTGCCTCCCAGAGTTAGGATTACAGGTGTGAGCCACTGCACTCAGCCAACAGCTAAATTTTCACATGAGAGAGGGAGCTTCACTTGAGGCAAGGACATTAAGAAAACATTCCTATGGCTCGGCCACCTTAGCACAGTGGTTAGGGCGCAGGTCACCTGCACCCGCGCTGCAGAGTTCAAACCTGGCCCAGGCCTGCTAAACAACAATGACAATAAGAAAAAATATCCAGGCGTTGTGGTGAGCTGAGGCAAGAGAATTGCTTAAACCCAAGAGTTTGAGGTTGTGAGCTGTAATGCCACCGGCCCTCTACCAAGAGCAACATAGTGAGACTCTGTCTCAAAAAAAAAAAAAAAAAGAAAGAAAGAAAAAAGAAAAGAAAGAAAAGAAAAGAAAAGAAAACACTCCTAGACACGTTTACAAATTGAGGAGGGTTTGCTAGTTACACAGCTGTGATGGATTCTAGTGGGCACAATGAAAGGATTTCTGCAGTGGGGCAACAGAATGTGGGAGGGAATTGCATCAGATACATAAAGAATTAAGGTGATATTGTTTTGGAGAATCCATGATGCAAGGGTTACATGTTTTTGCTGACTGATGAAGAAATAGGAAAAATACATTAATTTAATCTTAAAATTTGCTTGGAAGAGAGTGGACTTTAAGCTTAAAATCTGGTTCATTTGTGCCTGTTGGCTGAAGTGATGGTGAAGGCAGGGGCCTGTATTTCTCCTGGTAGAACGCTCACTGTAAGAGTACCCAGATTCATGTTCTGAGTAGTTGGCATTGTTATTGAATTATAGATTCAAACATTATCAGTAGCATCAGTCTCAAGAGCACAGTGCATACTCTGCACCGGAGTAACATCTTAAATGTTTTTATTTTTTTTTATTTTTTTATTTTTATTTTTTTATTTTTTTAGGCTGGTCTTGAACTTGTTTTTTTTTTTTTATTTTTTTTTTTTATTATGGAGAAGGGGCAGGGAAAGAAGGCGGGGGAAGAGGTGAGTGACAGGGTCGGGCCAGTGGCATGGTACCACATTGGCTGCTGTTCTGATGCTCATCTTTAGGACCCAGGATGCTCGTCTTTTGGAGTTCGTTGGCTGTGGCGGCATCAGGCAAGTGCATGGTAGTTCTCTAGCATAGTACCTGAAGCCCTTTGCTCCTCATTGTGAGCATGTCCAGCAAGAGGGAGAAATTTTCCTTTCAGATACCTTCTACCATCCCAGACCTGGAAGCTGTCACTGTCATCTTCCTGCTCAGGTTTTCTCCCTTGGCCAATCTGTAGGCTCTTTCATAAGGACCCTCCCACGAAGCATACTTGTGGTTATACTGTTCTCTGAAGCATTTTACATAACAATTTTGACTCCAGCTCATTTTTACTACATAAAAATATGCTTCTTTTTTTAGTGTGTGTTCTCTTTGAAATTATTCTAATTGCTTGTTCCTGTGATTTTGTATGGTTGAGGTTAGCCAGTTGAAAAATGACCCAAAAAGGAATTTTTGAAGAATTTGTGTATCCTGTGTATTTTTTGAAGGTATTGTAAAAACAAAGATGAAATTCTGTTCCAAAACCTGAGAGGTAGAAGCAATCAGGGTTTCCATTGGAAAACTACACTTCAGAAGTTGAGTATGGCTTCCATAACCTGAACAAAACTTTAGCTTTGAGTGACTGTTTGAAGTCACCTTAAACGGTTTGATATTAGTCAACACACATCCTGAGATTTACATATTTAAGGCATATAAATGACAAAACAAAATATAGATCCCTGTTTAAAAACTATGCTGGGTTTTAAGCAGTTTAAGAGATAAAACATTTATGTTAACATCTACCACTGACCTGCTTCATCTCAATCACACATACTCAAAAACTTCAGTGGGGTCAAAATTGGCTCTAAGGGGCAAAAAATCTTAGATATTACATTGGTTTGTGGCTGTATATAAACAGATATGCATTGTATCCATGGTATTAAGATTTCATGAAGGGAAGAAGAGGAGATTAGGAGAAATGCTTAAAAAGGGTCATTGACAAGAGAATGGTAATAAAATAACACTGAGAAACGATGATTTAAATCAAGATCATGATGAATTGATGAAATTATTGAAAGTTCATTTCTGTGACACTTCTCAGTCCTCATTTTGGAGTTTATGTTTCACAAACAGAATCCACTGCCTATGTGGCTATTTGTGCTTTGATGCTGAAGATTTGTGTCATTTCTCACAGCCCTGCAATTTTGGGTGTTTCTTAGCTGACGTGTTGGGAGAAGATACATATGTGAAATTCAAAATGATGTTTTCCAGTGGTTCCGTTGGACTTTGTATTGGCCTAAGAAAATTCTAGATTTCCATGACCTGACTCCATTTGCCACATGTTAACATTCATAATTACTTGTAATTTGTAAGAACTTATAATTTCCACTCCTACGCAATCCAACATCTAAGTCAAACACCACCCCTTCTTAATGAAGCCTAAATAGAATTTCAAGGTCCAGAGTGTAATTCCCATATCTGAGCTGACAATACTGAGTACATGTGTAATTATGACACAAACCACACTGGATTATAATTGTTTCTGATTCCAACTTACCATCTACATTGAGAGCTCTCAGTGGGTGGCAAGCACTTCTTTATCCACGTCTACATGCCTGAAGTCTAAATGCTAAGCAGTAAATGTGGTGTGGTACTGCATCGTGGTAATATTTGGGGTTCAATGTACAAAGGCATCTGCAGTCCAAGAGAGTAACAAGAAGCCATGACCAACCCTCCATTTTGGTTACTGCAGTACTTTTCTAGGAACAATTTCTCAATTAAACTGCTTCAGTGTCTAAACTGCAACAGGTACAACGCTCCAACAGTTATTTGCCAGTGGGATTTACTATTTTGTTCAGACTCAAATGTTCAAAATCAAATCCATTTTCTTTTTGCTCCACCCCTATTTCTCTTCCTTTCCTTTCATTTTGGATAATGGCATCAAAATTCACCAGTCTCCCAAATCAGAAACCCATACGTTGAACGGGCCTTATTCCAAGTCTCCACACTGTTTAATCTCTTTCCTATGTCTTTCATATATCGTCCATCTTTTCTCAACTTCCAGTGAGAGAGAAACAGCTTAACAAAAGCATATTCCTTCTCTGGTTGATGTAGTAAGTTTGCTATGGGTACAAAGGCACTGCCTACTCCAAGCTCTGCAGTGGGAAGAGGGTGGTGGCATTCAGTAATGTTTAGAAAGGAATGTACAGTTTCAGAATCAAAAGACAATTTTTATTTCACACAGGAAGGAAAAACAGGAGAAGAGGGCATATTAGCCGGACTGCCTTTAAAGGAATAACGGACTTTTAAAAATCGAAGTCTCACTCCATGCTTGCTATCCCTAAAACTTCTCTGTAAAACACATCTTACACACACACATGCACGTACATGTCATACACTAGGCATAATAGGCTAATACATATGATTATACATTCATGCCTAAATTACAAAACATAATTACAAAGAGCTTATACTTTCTAAAACTGCTTTATCCATTTTCAAGCAACTATATTCATTCTCACATAGTCATAGCCCTTTATCACATAATTTTTATTGGCTTTAATCCATTCTATTCTGCGGGATTTAGGTGAGCAAGCTCTCACACAGGAGCAGCATGATATTTTTCAAATTTTAATTATGCATAACTCTATAAAGAACTGTATTCACAAATCTTAACATCACTGCTATTTTTTCTTCTAAAAACTTCCAGAAAGTCAAATTGCTGAGTCATGGATCATAAGCATTTTTAAGACTTTGAATGGGGACTGCTGCATCCCCTTCCAGAAAGGTTGCATAAATTCACACACAAAATATACTAAAGACAATATTTTAAAACCACAGTGACTCACCTTCACAAATCGGTACCAATGTGGCATTTCAGGCCATACCACACCAGATAGAATGACTTGCTCTGTGGCAATAGGGGATTCTCTTCCTGGAAATGTTGAGGTGAAGTTACAGAGTAGCTTATGGCAACAGCCTTGATTTAGGGTTCAAACTACAAAGTAGTGTTCATCCCTACTTTATACTTTCATACCAACACATTCTGTTTAACTTTCCCAGCTAGGTTAGAACTAGCACATTCAGGATTATATTTGGATCTTTTAGGACAAGATAAACAGAGAAGAGAAGGAAATAAATAAAAATGCACATAAACATCCTCCAAATAGACTCTGAACTAAGATTCTGAGAGGCAACTTTGTAAATTTTGCCTGTATCTGTATACGATCTCATCATCTACACGTCAAATACATTTGAATCCCAAACGGTGGAAAGCTTTGGGGACCTCATATTAGTCATATGAGCCACTTTCTCCCTCACAAATGACATTGAAGAGAAGTCATTTAGGCCCTGGACTTTATAGAGCCATTTCTTTCCAGTGCTCCAAGTATTTCACATAGGTGACAAGGACAATCATTTGTTAATGCTAAATCACACTGCCTTTATCTCCATAGTACATTTAGGGCTCCTTCCTGACACCTCTTACCCGGATAGACAGTGACACGATCTCCCATTTCTTCTCTGTTCTCATTGTTAGCAGTGAGAGAATAGTCAAATAGGGGAAATGTCCAAAAGTCGAGAACCAACATATAGAAAAATTGACATCATCATCACTCATGGCCCCTGGGTCCTTCTGCAGAAATGGCATTCTAATATCAAATGGGTAATGTGACACTGTTGAGGTGACCAGACCTCCAGCTATAGAATCCATCGGGCCAGCCATCCTGTACCACTCTGTTTATAGACAAAACCCATAAAATTTTACAGTCAGGAAAGAAACCTTCAAAGAGTTTCATCTCTTCAAAGGATCAATTTTCATAATTAAGCCCACAATTTAAGGCAGCAAAATATATTTAGTGGGAATGCAGCCTGGTGATTATCTGTACAAAATAAGCTGTTCTCAACACAAAAAGAGAATTTGCACGTGCAGCATTCTGTTTGTATAAGCAGTCCTCTACTTTGTACATGAGGCCATATATTGTGCAGACATAGCTCTGTAAAACATTCTGGAGCCACTGTGATTTAGCCGGTTGGTATTCACCTAATGTAGGTTATTAGAGTATAAGTGCTGACCTAGGGGCAAATTCAAGTTCTTTATTGTCTTATTGCTAAATATGTGTATCTTAAAAACCAGAGCAATTTACAAATTGATAGGTTTATAGTTAAAATGTTCAAGGAGAAATACTCAAAAAAAAAAAAAAACCAACCTCTGTAATAACAAGTTTTCTTATGACTTTATTCTTTTTTAGGTCTCCAACTTAAAAGCATATGATGCTCAAGTAGCCTAAAACTATTAATAATTGTCCCTTTTTTATGCTGCTTCTGAAATACTTGCTAAAAGCATGGCTATGAATGCCTACCAAGTGCTTATAGAAAATGTGTTGTTTCAAAATCAAAAGAAAGAAATAAACTCTAAAAAAGCAGAAATCATGGAGAGTGACTAATTTCAAATAATGACTCTTGGAAGAAGTGGTCTTGCTAAGTGTGTGTTGGACAGGTCCCTCCCAAGTGTATGCAGGACACTGCAATGGTATCTTTTCATTTTATTACATCTGTTTGCATTTCAATTCTTAGGGATATATTGTGGAAAGCATCTTAGAGCTCCAAGAATTTCCATTCCTTAAACAATTTCTACATTTTTGTAAGAGCTATGTAAAATAAAATGCTTGTTGACCTGGAAGGCAGTTTACAAATGTATAAGCCTCTCTACTATTGCCCAGCAAGTCTAAATTATTCCTTAGTTCCCTTCTTACCACGTGAGAACTTGGTGTCTTGCACACATGAGAAATGCTTTAAAATTAATAATTTTATTTCCCTGGTGGGAAAGTAGCAACACATATGTCAATGTACACATATGGGGTTTATTTTTCAAAATGTCCATTGAAATAATGGCTACTTAGAATACCCAGTATATCAAGTTTAGGTTAACAACCTAAGCGATGACGAATTAGGAGTAGAAGGGTTGGTGCAGAGGGGTTAATTAGCCTTTTAAAAATTTAAAATGGCTCTCCAGTAAAGCAGATGGCATATTTTCTTAAAAAAAAGTTTCACTAGTTCCCACCTAACACCTAACAGTTATAACATAAGGGTATCCGACTCATGTCCTGGGTAAAGGACTCAACTACAACTTACATGTTACCTAACAAATAAATATGAACAATGTAACCTAATCATATGTACCCTTATATTAAGCCAAACTTTAAAATGTTTTTTATTTAATAGTTTCTTGAAATTTTAGTGACAGATATGATTATTCACAAAGCAAATCCAAAGAGATAAATGAGAAAAGGCAAAAGTAACAGCTAACAGTACAGGGCACTCAAATTTATGGTCAGTAATAAGTATGCTCATGAATTAAGATATTGAATGCTCTCCATATTATATAGAAAATAAATAGCTGAGTCACTACTAATTCTGACCCAAAGCAAGAAGAATTTTATGCATCTTCCCAAGGCATTTCTAAGTAGCTAAGGGCAAATCATACATTGAATGGCTGAAGCAATGGGGATATTTTTGCCTATAGTAAAATAAATATCCAAGGAGTAACATAAGAGTACAAAGAAATAAACTTGGTCTTAATTTCAAAAGTCAGAAAAGGATCAAAAGCACAGAAATACAGACCTAAGATCAGCATAACCTAAGAAGAACATTTCACAACTACAATTGGCTAACAATAAAATTGACTCCTTATGAAGTTGTTTGTTTCTTGTCACAGATGTTCTATGGACTTTTAACAAAGTTTAGATGATTATTATTCAAGGAAGTTTAATAAAAGCATTTTATATTTATTTCATTTCTCCATATTTATTGACTATCTATTATATGCCAAGCATGTAAAATTATTAGAACCATGTGCTACTAGAAAGGCAAATCTATTTTGCATCATACCTGTCACTGGTAAATGCCACATCCTACAATGTGAACTCAGGGTTGACACCACAAAACCCTAAACTCCTGCCAATCTTGGGAGTGTTGGGCTGCCAAGACAATGCAGACCAGATCAAAATCTGCCTTTAAGTCACAATAGGATGGATGTCAAGGAATTGGCAATTTATTGGACTAATATTCTGGCTAAAATATCCTGACTACATAATCATCTCAAGATTCTGTTGGATCTTTGAACAGAGTTCTGTTTACACAACAGTACAAAACTCTCTCCTTGCTTAGTACAGTAAAATCATACAAAATGAGAAAACAATATTGTTCTTCAAAAGGGTCATGTAACACATGCAAAGTGAAGACTGACTGTGCTGACTATGCTTTGTGACAGAGGTTTCTGGTGCCATTTGTGCTGTCCATCACCTCTTCTCTCTCACGTGTCTTTGGTCTCACCTGGTTTAGAAATGTAAGATCACAAGGAGTATGTTTACCTGGGATAGTCCTGACTTACACCTGTTGCTTCAATGCAATAATTAATATGGCCCCTTTTGCTCTCAAACCCATCCCAGCTTGAATAATACATTGTATTGCCACCTAGCTGTGACCCACTATGTTCTGGAGCAACTACAGATAGTCTTTCTTTGCTCCTTACTCTATATGTTGCCAAACATATCAAATACCAAGAACGCCTTTCAAGTTAGGATGCTAAACATTGGCCCTCATATCACTACTGTTAATTTTCAATTTACCTAGTATCCTAAAGAAAATAACTGGAGTCCCTGGCACAATAGGTCTTCCTTGGATTCAGGGTAGTTAAAAATACCAATTAGTTTACCTGTTTAGAAAGTCTTGTGTCTACAAAAAGCTGACCCACTGGTATACCTACAAATTTTCCATAAGCCTTATATAATGTTGTGTCTCATTAGTAAATGAATGGTTTACTCTATGAATGCCTACTTGCCCTGGGAAAGATTATGTATGGTCAATCATATATTAAGATGATAGTCCAATATGCTATCCATATTTTCCTGCAGAAATCCTTAATTTACATAGAGCTCAATCATCAGCATTTTTAAACTAACCCCAGGTAATATGTTATGCTCACCCAAGCAATGGAATTTCTGGGCATAGCTTATCTCATTCTTTCATCAATGTCAGTGTCCAGCCTCTTGGAGGATCAGGCTCCCTAAGCTAAAATCACTAAATTTTATGGGGTTTCAACAAAACTCCAGATAGTCAGAATTCCATTTATTCACTATTTATGTCTCTTTCATGAACTACTACAAAACAGACCCCCAGGCAAAACAGCACAGAGCACTGTTATTTTATTTTACAGCACTGCTGTTATTTTATTTTACTTTATTTTTATTTATTTATTTTTATTTTTATTTTTTTGTTGCCCATTTCAGAGCACTTTATTTTAAAGAGACCTAAGTGCCAACTACTTTTACAAGAAGTTGGTCCTAGGTATGGTATGGTAATGCATATTCCTTTTTTTTGAAACAGAGCCTCAAATTGTCACCCTGGGTAGAGTGCTGTGGCATCACAGCTCACAGCAACCTCCAACTCCTGGGCTTAAGTGATTCTCTTGCCTCAGCCTCCCAAGTAGCTGGGACTACAGGCACCTGCCACAACGCCTGGCTATTTTTTGGTTGTAGTTGTCATTGTTGTTTGGCAGGCTTGGGCTGGATTCGAACCTGCCAGATCTGGTGTATGTGACTGGTGCCTTAGCTGCTTGCGCTATAGGCGCCGAGCCAGTAATGCATATTCTTAAAGGATCATCATGTCCACATTCTTGTTCAAGTGTCCAATGATCCAGCTTTGAAGAAGACCTAACATATCCAGGAAATCTTTCTCCTGTGGCACAATGTGCCAATTTTGTTGGATCAAGTGCATCTGGGTTGATTTACTTCATTCTGATTTGCCCAAAGCTCCTTCACAGAGAAACAGTTTAATGAGAAATAGATTAACCCCTAAATCTAAAATCCAATGTTTTTCTGTGGGTTACTACTTCTCCTTGGATGTCTTAATTTCTTTTTGTCATTTTCACACAGGATTTTCAAGATGTTTAAAACCAATATGTTTATGTTTACATCAACTTATTTGTAAACAAATATGTATAGTATTGACAGCATTTTACAGCATTTAAAAAGTAAAGTATTATTTTATTTCCTTAAAGGTGTTCTTTTTTTTTATTTTCTATCTTTGGTAAATTAATAATATATTACCCATATTAAGAAGGAAGCATTTTCTAAATTTTAATTATTCTATTTCATTTATTTTTAACTGATTTAATAAATTCTTACACATTGACAGGAGACTTTAGCCTAGATAATCATCAAAGGATTAAATCAGCAAGTTGGTATTAGGTGAAGGAGTAAAGTTTTATTGTCTGGTGGTTGAATTTGTGAATTATGTTTCCTTCCTTCCCCCTTGCCTCCTTTCCTATTTTTTTTCTCTCTCTATCTTTTTTTTTTTTTTTTTTTTTTTCCACTTTTCCTTCCTTACTTTTTTTTCTTCCTTCTTTTTACCCTACCAGAAATTCACTATCACCAGGCGTATATCTGCTTTGAAACTGGTAATACCAGATGGAAAGCACAGGGTCCTCCATCCACAGAAGCTATGTTGGGACTTAGAAACTGGTACCCCCAAATATGGCACCTTGACACACTGAACTACAAAAGCAGACTCCAGGTCTCCCAACCCTCTGACTCTCCCAATTCATAGGATGAAGTGTTCTCTGAAGTTCCCTTATCTGCCTAGAAACCAGATGCCCAAAGAGGAACACAATTGCCTTTAAGGCCCTTCCTGAAATGCCATTAACCAGAAAAGATTAAAATTCCTATCACAGAGAGGAAGGACTGAAAAGCAAACATCACACATAGAGCCCAGACAAAAACGTCTTCCCAAACTATTGTCTTTTCTCAGGTCCCATTTGATTCCCAAAGAGAATCACTTACAAACCATTATCTGGTCTTTGGGCCATTTACAACCCCTGCCCCTGCCCTCCCCCCAGTACACACACATACACACTTTTCTTTCCTGGATGAACAGAGCATTTAATTATTAATCCCCTCGAGCCCTTTCCTTAAGATTTTCGTTACATATGTGACTCTCAAGCACCAGTGTGCATGTAATAAATTTGTTGTGCTTTTCTCTTGTTGACTTGTCTTTTGTTATGGCATTGCCAGCAATGGCATTTTATGATGGGGAAGAAAGGGATTTTCCTCTTTCTGTCCCTAAATCCCCACCACCTGAAACTACCCTATAGCAAATTAGCTGAAGTTAGAACTATGTAGGCAGGATTGATACTGATATAGAAAATGACATTCAGAGAAGTTAAGGAATTTGCCTACAAATCTTACTTTTCTCAGCTTTCCTCAACTCACAACTTCAACTACTCTCCATCAGACCCTGCATCATTCACCACTGCGTCTGGTCTGCTGCCCAGCACCCAATATGAGACCAGCTGCTTTCTTTTGCTTTTTAAATGCCCTTTCTCTAAATTAACAGCAGTGAGGTTTTACTTTGACCACAAGGGTGTCCTCCATCAGTAAGCTCAGCCTTTGTTGCATCTTACAACTTCTTTTTTTTTTTTATTAAGTCTTTTGTACATAGATCATAAATAAATTTATGCCCATTTCAGTGTGTTGATTATTTGTACAAATTGGAGTGCTTACATCATACTAATCAGCATAGCTTTCATCTTATTTACCCACTTATAGCATTAGGACATTTGTGTTCTACACATGATAACCTACTTGTTCTTG
>CAUYPK010005087.1:0-19111 GCA_963574355.1 Loris lydekkerianus | reverse complement strand
GGTGAGGACCTATATGAAGAAAATTATGAAAACCTAAGAAAGGAAATAGCAGAGGATATTAACAAATGGAAAAATATACCAGGCTCATGGCTGGGAAGAATCAACATTGTTAAAATGTCTATACTTCCCAAAGCAATCTACCAATTCAATGCCATCCCTGTTAAAATACCAACTCTGTACTTTCAAGATTTGAAAAAAATAATTCTGCATTTTGTATGGAACCAGAAAAAAAACTGTATAGCTTAGGCAGTTCTTAGTAATAAAAACAAAGCCAGGGGCATCACCATACCAGATTTTGGCTGTACTACAAGGCCATAGTAGTCAAGACAGCATGGTACTGGCACAAAAATAGAGACATAGACATTTGGAATCAAATAGAAAACCAGGAAATGAAAGTCACATCTTACAACTACCTAATCTTTGATAAACCAAATAAGAACATACCTTGGGGGAAAGACTCCCTATTCAATAAATCAGGGGTCCTCAAACTCCACATGAGGCAGTGTGATTATATTTGTTCCCGTTTTGTTTTTTTACTTCAAAATAAGATATGTGCAGTGTGCATAGGAATTTGTTCATATTTTTTTTTAAACTATAGTCTGGCCCTCCAACAGTCTGAGGGACAGTGAACTGGCCTCCTGTTTAAAAAGTTTGAGGACCTCTGCGATAAATGGTGCTGAGAGAACTGGATGTCCACAGATAAAAGACTGAAACTGGACCCACACCTTTCTCTACTCACAAAAATTGATTCAAGATGGACAAGGACTTAAATTTAAGGCACGAAACAATAAAAATCCTCAAAAAGCATAGGAAAAACACTGGAAGATATTGGCCTGGGGAAAGACTTCATGAAGAAGACTGCCGTGGCAATTGCAACAACAAAAAAAATAAACAAATGGGAGTTAATTAAACTGAAAAGCTTCTGTATAGATAAGGAGACAATCACCAAAGCAAATAGACAACCTACAAAATAGGAAAGGATATTTGCATATTTTGAATCAGACAAAAGCTTGATAACTAGGATCTATAGAGAATTCAAATTAATCCACAAAAAAAAAGCCAAGAATCCCATGTATCGATGGACAGGAGACATGAATAGAACCTTCTCTATGAATGGCTAGGAAACACATGAAAAAATGCTCATCATCTCTAATTATTAGAGAAATGCATATAAAAACCACCCTGAGATATCATGTAACCCCAGCGAGAATGGCCCACATCACAAAATCTTAAAACTGCAGATGCTGGTGTGGATGTGGAGAGAAGGGAACACTTTTACACTGCTGTTGAGATGGCAAACTAGTACAACTAATACAACATTTTTGGAAGTAAGTATGGAGAACCCTCAAAGAACTCAAGCTAGACCTCCCATTTGATCCTACAATCCCATTACTGGGCATCTACCCAGGAGATAAAAAATTCTTCTATCATAAGGACACTTGCAATAGACTTTTTATTGCAGCTCAATTTACAATCACCAAAATGTGGGAACAGCCTAAATGCCCACCAACTCAAGAATGGATTAACAAGCTGTGGTATATGTATACCATGGAATACTATTCAGCCATTAAAAAAATGGATACTTTACAGCCTTTGTATTAACCTGGATGGAAATGGAACACATTATTCTTAGTAAAGCATCACTAGAATGGAAAAGCATGAATCCTATGTACTCAATTTTGATATGAGGACAACTAATGACAATTAATGACATGGTGGGGGTGGGGCAAGGGGAGAGCAGAGAGAGAAAGAAGGAGGGAGGGGTAGGGAAAGTTAGAGCAGAGAGAGGGAAGGAAGGAGGGAGTGGAGTCTTGGTGTGTGCCACACCTTTTGGGGGCAAGACATGATTGTAAGAGGGTCTTTACCTAACAAATGCAATCAGTGTAACTTGGTTTCTTATACCCTCAATGAATCCCCAACAATAAAAAAAAAAAATCACCTACTCTTTGGTCAAGCACCCCTGGATGTTGATGTCATTACTGCTGCAAACAAGAGAGAGAAGAGAAAATAAAAGAGGGCAAGTAGACACAGAAAAGAGACTCACCCCTTGAATCAGATCGTCCTTACAGGTACCCTTCTCAACCTGCTTCCGGTGGGTAAATCTCTTTTGCGGAAACCAACCAAGGGGCTGACATTGTCCTTTGTGCGAATGCCAGGAGAGACTCAGAAGCCAGAGACAATAAGGAGCAAGAGAATGTCAGCAGCCGTCACCCCTCGGAATCAGTAGCAATCTTTCCAGAACATTCAGACATTCATGGTCCATGGAGTTAGAAATGAAAGGACTACTTATCTCAATTTCATGAGAAAAACCATCTTTAGATGAAATCTGGATTTCATACACATGCATGTCTTTGCAATTTGTTTATGCTGAAAATTTGAGCAAACAGTTATAGAATATGCCAATAATTTTCCTTACTCTTCATTGTACAATTTTGGCATAGATTTTTCTGGCATCAAATTTTTGGCATAAATGTTTTCAATAGTATCCTGACCCTTCTACCTACCTAAGTAGAACGATCTCTAAATTCATTCTTTAAAGCCATTTTTCTGGTTTCACACAAGAACAGTGAAGATAAAATTGCTAACCTGGGCACAGAGATTGTCTTATTATTTACCCAGTGTTTCTGTTCCCAGATTACCAAACAAGTAAGTGGAATTACAAACTTCTTGACTGGACAAACCTATAGCAGCTTAGAATACATTTGTTTTAGGTATGTGGTTAAATGACTTTTAATAATGTTCTGAAAGGACAAAGCTACTATCTTTGTATAAATTACTACACATATGTTTTTCTTATGAAAAAAAATAGTAAGATTCATGAATATCTGTAATTATATAAGGCTATATGTTTTTTCTATTTTTTCAGGGTTTTTATTTTAAAAATTCTTAGTTAAATCTTCTGAGCTGTTGGGTTTAAATAAAAACTACAGAGTATGTATTTTCAACCCAATCAGTAGACAGTGCATATTGTTTTGTAGTTCTAAGCTTCTTTGATGCTGTTACAATTTTGTATTATTTCATATAACCTTAACAAAAATTCCAAAGAGTTATTTAGGACATTTGGTAGTGATATAAAATCATGTTTTATCCATTATTTTTGATTAATTTTATGTAAAAAGTGCTCAGGAAGAGGGCTTGAAAAGTCTTTTTTGGAACTGTGATTAAGCTTCATTAAAAGAGGCAAGGAAACCATTTCCACTTGGGCCATCAATCAATGAATTAACAGCTTGGTTCCAAAGAAGGAGTTATTAACCAATCCCTTAACAGAATGAGTTATTTCCATTACTTTCATCTCTCCTGATGAGCAGATAAATAGATATAAAAAATGAGTCAACTCAAATGGAGCTGAAGATGGTCTATTTGCAGGACACTGAAGTGTAAATGAAATTCCTAACAGCCGCCATTCACTGTGTCTCAACACAGTACAGTAAAACTAAGTGCAAGGAAGAAAAGCTGCTCAAATGTGATAATACTGCCCAATTCATGTTCACTTTGGATTCAAAAGACTAAGCACAATGGGAAAAAGAGACACAGACCTTGCCCTTAAGAAGCTCACACCTGTGGAAATAGAAGAAAGGGTCAGATGAAAGTATCAGAGTGTGGTATGTAGAGTGACAAGGGTCAACCCAGGGTGTCTGAAAGTACTATGCTAGCAGAAATCCTCGTTCATAATATTTGGGCCAGGACGATTTTGTGGACTGAGTTCTTGAAGATGTCCTGGATTGCATCAGGGTGAGGTAAATGATTAGGAAGGAAAAGCATTTTATGTAGAAAGAAGAGAAGAGCAAAAGAAGGGTTGAGAAGCTAAGCCAGGAACAGAAATCAAGCATGTGGTTTAGCATGGTCAGTGTGTGGGGGTTGGGTGGTCAGAAAGTGGGAAATGAGGTGGATACAGAGAGTTACAAAATTACCATCTAAGAGAGGGCGAGGGGAAGGCCTATTGCTAACGTAGACTCCAAGTACAGATGCTTTTTTATCAGGGTGAACCAATCTGTGTCCAGGTTGCAGGGGAGCAGCTCCAGACAGAGGAAAAGATGAAAGACATAAATATATAAATGTTAGTTTTTAAAATGACTGGAGTGCTGTCAGATAAGGAATGAGTGACTCTAGATAAAGAATGTGCAGAGAGAATGAGTCTGTAGTAATGAGGAAGGGAGAGGAGAGTTCTTGCCTCCCTAATAGTTATCAATATTTGGCAATGTTTGGAGATGCTTCTGGCCGTCCCAGCTGATGGGGGCACTGATCCTGACATCAGTGTACAGAGTCCAGGGATACAGCCCGGCCTCCCAAAATATGCAGCAGTTCCCACAGGGCAGTTCTACAGGTGGCCTTGGACCAGCCCAATATTTTCTTTTTCATATATAATTTTTGAGAATAGGTATAGAATGTTCTGGGAATGCAACATCTTGATATAAAGGGAAGCTGGTTGGTACAGTCTGAACTCTGTTTTGGCTTCCACCAGAAACAGTATGTCCTTCAGTGCTTTATCCTGGCACATCGTGTAGCCCTTAGGGAATGAAACCCAGGACAGATTGCTCTCTGGGGTTGCTCACCTGTGCTGCAAATGCGACAGGCACAGTTCTGACTCCAACCACCCTAGGCCTTAGGAGACTGGCCCACAATGAAACTTCAGCTTCTCTTGTCCCCTGCTGCCTGTCTGCTAAGCCATAAACCCACTTCATGTCACTAGCGTTTGTGATGTTCCATCTGACCAGTTTCAAACAAGGCGGTAACTGGTACCCAGAGAACCTGCTTCACAGACACCACATAAAAAGAATTATTCAGCCCAATATGCCCAGGCTGAGAACCCTTCTTTAAGAAGTAGTGGATGACCTTGCAGATTTAGGGGTCAGAGGCATTTTAAGAGAATAGATTGAATTTGAGTAGCTGCTGAACAGAGTGGTGGAAACTCTTGTGATGATAGAGGGATAGAAGGGATTTGGCCAGAAATCTGTGGGACTACAAGGTTACTTCCAAGGTGTAAGCAAATGAACAAGATTCTATTGAATGACAAAAGATTAACTGAAAGATAATTATTGTACTTGGGTTACAGAGGGATAGAGGTTGGGGTCAGGTCCTCTGCTGCCTGGCTCCCGTGCCGTTCAGACCTGAACCCGCCTGCAATCTGCCTTCTCTCTTCCTTATGAAAACTGCTTTAACTCAGGCTACCAATGACCTTGTTGTCCTTTAATTCAAGAGGAAGGCTTCAGTGTTTACCTTCCTTGACATTTGAACGTCTGTCTCTGCAGATCGCCTGGTATTTCTTGAAACAAGTTCTCGGCTTTCCTGATGGCGAACTTCCATGGCTTTCTAGCCACTATTTGTAAGACTCCTTCTCACATTTTATTTCTGCATCAGATTATGAATTTTTGACCTCTAGTCTCGGCCTTCATCTCGGTTCTCATCTCACTGCTTTCTCTATTTGAGTGTTTCATAAGCAACTTCCATACATACAAAACTGAACTCTTGTTCTTTCCCTCACAAATTTCTTATTGTATTTTTTTCTTTCTTCTTCTTCTTTTTTTTTTTTTTTTTAACCACTGAGTGGTATCAATATAATAGCAATGGCTATACTGGGTTCAGATGATGAATGCGACAAAAAGCCCGGGCTGATGTTCTCTAACCAGTCTAGATTTTATTCTGTTAGGTAAAGAGGCCAGAAGTCAGGATTTCAGGCTTATGAGACAGTTCCATGTATTTTTAGCGATTATTTTCTTTGTGATGATTTCTCTGTCACCCTGTTTAGCGTTGTCACTGAAAGCTGGTGTAGTTACCACATCATCATAGAAGAAACCAGACAGAAGAAAAAGAAAAACCACAATGGCTCCAAAGAAGACATTCACAACATTTCCAGGAAGCTGCACCACACTTACATCTCTGAACTTAGTCTCATGCCCACAGCAAGCTTCAAAGGAAGCTGTTGAATGCACCCGTCACCCCATACAGGCCTGAGCCCAGTGGCACAGGTGGTTCTCATGTCATATAATGGACACTGGGCATTAGTGATTCCTGCTTCAGTACCTGGAGATCCAGGCACAATTCTATTTTCTTCTTCCACTTTCAATTCTCATATCCGTTCAGTACCACCATCTATTGATTCCAGTTTTCACATTTTCCAATATGTTTAGTTTTATTTTTATTCCCGCAGCCATAGCCTCTTAACAAGTTTTCATACCTGTGGACGGGGATATAGAAAATCTATTCAGTACATCGAAGATAGATTAGTACAATAAAACAAATATCACCCTAATTCATTGTTTCTCCCTTATAAAAAATTATCATTAACTGGAGTATATGCCTAAAGTTATCAACATCATTAAAATGTATGTCTTCAGTCATTTCCCAGCTGCTTAAAATGGAGACATTTTTGTTTCCAAATTCTCTCATGACTTGTTAAAAGCTGAATTATCTCCTTAAAATTTCAGTGCTAGACCCAGAAAATTTAATTTCCCATGAACAGCTTTGGCTCTAAGACTCTCCTTTCAGGAAGATTTATATTTAAAGGCTGGATGACACCCCCATTTGGTGCTAGATGCAGAGTCAGATGTAAGACTTTGTTTGAGTGATGGGTTAAAAGTAGGGGGAGATTGGTGGCTTACACTCATTACCCGAGAACTTTGGGAGGCTGAGACAGGAGGCTAGCAGTTTGAGACCAGCTTGGGCAACACACTGAGACCTCCAAACTTCAAACAAACAAACAAAAAACCAAATTAGCTTGGCAAATTGCAGGCTTGCAGGACACATCTGCACACGTGTTGTCCCCGGATATTAGGAAGGCTGAGGTAGGAGGGTCACGTGAGCCCAGGAGTTGCAGGTGGCAGTGAGCTCTGATGGTGCCACTGTACTTCAGCCTGTGCAACAGAGTGAGACTCCCTCTCAGAAGGACAAAACAAAACAAACACAAACCATCAGAAGTAATTACTAACTGTAGAGTCTTGGTTCTGTGATCAAGGCAAGGCATTTTTGATGATACCTGAGAGATAAGCGCTGAGCAAGGTTAAACGGCTTTAAAATTGAAGGTGAGGAATTTTTTTTCTTCAGTTCCCTTTTCTTTTTTAGCCTAAACGAAAGAAATCTCCCAGTCATTTTGAGCTTAAATCTAAGCTGTAAGTAAGTACAAGAAGAACAAAAATCTTGAGAACAAACTGTGCCATTTAGTTACAATCAGACCCCCATCCTAACACCCATTTGCTGAGAGGCATCCATGTGCCAAGCCCCGTGTTGGGCGCCCCACACACATGGAAGGGAAGGCATTGGCTTTGTCCTTTCTCTCGGTTTCATAGTAAATGAGACAGCCTGAACTCCAGCTGCACTTTAGCTACTTCACCACGCTCCCACACGCCTCAGTCCCCTTTCTCTGTATTCCATCACCCCTGTTATGCCCAAAGCAGTTTAGCTTCTCATCTTCTGTGGCATGCTAACCTGCTTCCTCAGGGACTTGCCTTTTATTTCAACACGTTGCCCTGGTGTATTTCCCGCCTTACGTGGAATGCTTACATTAGGGCAATAGCATTATTTTATGCCCCTCCTCAGGCCCTGTGGCTTTACTGACGACCTCTCCCTCTCCTCTGCCCTTTCCTCTTACCTCTTCCTGCCCCCACCACGTCTGCACATGGAGCCGTCCTGTCCTTTCTGGCTGTAATCGTCCTCCTCCCCCTGTCTCAGCCTTGTATTCTTCCCCAGTGTCGTCCCTTTCCTACCTTTTTTCTCTCAGAGAGCTTTGCCTGAGCCTCTAAGGAGTGAGGCCCGTGCTTCTGCTATGAGCTTCTGTCCTTCTTTTGTATCTTCAGTAATTTCCTTTTCTATTTTTTTCCTCAGATTATTTCTATTTTAAAACAAACTCTTCTCTTTTACATCTCCAAAGCCATCTTGAACTTACTTCTCCCCCCCACCAACCTACCTTTCCCTAGTCTACGCAATAAAATATCTTGACAAAAATCTTCTATCTTCACTGTCTCCGTTTCCCGCCTCCCAATCACGCCCTGTCTACTCCTGTCTTTAGGTTTCTTTGACTTCAGTAGATGTGCTCTTGCTATGGTCCTTGATGATGTCCATGTCACAAATTCCCCTGGACAATTTTTAGTTCTTTTATTGCCTGATTGTTGACTCTTAGTTCCTCCTTCCTTCAAAAAAAACTTGGAGGGCCCAGTAAACTTTCTTCCTTCTTGATGAAAAGGAAACAGATGGACAAAAAAAGGCTATATACAAAAATGGAAATCTCCTTATTTCTTACCTCTATTTCCCCGTGTGCACTTCCATGAGAAAACACATTTGAGCAGCTCCTTATCACTCTTCCCAGATAGAAAAAAATACAAATATATTTATATCCCTTGAACACCTCTATTCAATTTTTATTCAAAGATTCAATGTCTTGTTCTATAATAATATCTTGTTCTGTGGCTGTGTTTTTTGAAAATATTTTGCAAATTGTTTCTTTGTAGACTTGAATCCCTTTTTTAATTGCAATGTAATAGTGCTTGTATGACAACACTGCTGTTTATTTCATTGATCTTAGAGAATGCTTTTATTTTTCACTCTATAATTATTTATTAGTCTTAAGAAGCATCTCTGGAGACCCTTGAGATATAATAGTAAACTGCTGTTATAAATCAGTTCATCAGTGCAGACAGAACAGCTGTCTGATTTTTTGGGGCATTTCCCCAGGGACTAGATTTTTGCTTGGTCTATAAATATAAAGTTAAGAAATACCAGGATTCACTTGATTTTTAGTTTTGAAACAAATATAGCAGCAGCTATCCTCCTGACAAATTTTGGCACTTAGAGAAGGCCTTGGCCAGTGTTTCATCAATTGCACATGTCTAGGTGGTTATGACTGTTAAAGTCCTCTTGATACGAAAGCCCATGTATTTTAATCCTAAGAAATGTTCTGGCATAATATTTCTAACTATTTCTTTCCCTTTCTTTCCTATTCTTTTACATTTTGTATTCTTTGGACACTAGTCCTTTTGAACTAATGTTCTTATCTTTTCTCCATCTTTTATTTATTTGGTTACTTTATCTATTTATTTATTTTGGACAGAATCTCACTCTGTTGCCCTGGGTAAAGTGCTGTGGTGTCATCGTAGCTCACAGCAACCTCAAACTCTTGGGCTCAAGTGATCCTTTTGCTTCAGCCTCCCAAATAGCTGGGACTACAGGCCCCCACCATAATGCCCCACTAGTTTTTCTATTTTTAGTAGAGTAGGACCTCGGATCGGCTCCTGCTCAGGCTGGTCTTCATCCTGAGCTCAAGCAATCAACCTACCTTGGCCCTCCACAGTGCTAGGATCACAGGCATGAGCCACTGCACCAGGACCATAGAATATTTCTTCAAATTGAGCTTGTGTATCATTTCCCTATTGCTCTTGTAACAAATTACCGCTAACTGTAGCTTAAAATAACACAGACTGATTAACTTACTGTACTGGAGGCTGGAAGTCCTCAGTGGGCAGTGTGTGGCTACCGTCAAGTTCTCTTAGTGGGGCTGTGCTCTCTTCTAGAAGCTCTGGGGAAGAATCCATTTTCTCCCATTTTTCAGCTTCTGGAGGCTGCCTGCATTTGTTGGCTCATGACTTCTTTCCATCTTAAAATCCAGCAATGTTCATATGAGCATGTAATGGTTTCTATATTGATTTCATATTCGAGGGAGGAGGGTGAGGGGAAGACGATTGGCAGGAGGCGGGAGGGCAGGAGGAGGGATCTCATGTAATGTGCGCATAGCGAGGGTGGATCACACGCTCCTTTACAACTGGAACCTTACTCTGGAAGTGAGAGCAATGTCACCTAAAAATATATACCCTCATATTAATTTGAAATATCACAATAAATAAATTACACACACACACAAAGCCAGCAATGGCTGCTGGACTCATTTTCACATTGCTTAGCCTTGAAATTCCCTCTTTTGTATTTAAGAACCCTTGTGATTCCATTGGGCTCACCTGGATAATCCAGGATACTTGCCCTTATTTTAAGATCAATTTTTTTTAGTAATTTCAATTCCATCTGCAACCTTAATTCCTCCTTCTCATGTAACTCAATAAATTCATAGTTTCCAGCGCTTTGGACTTGTACATCATCGGAGCCTTTATATTTCCTGTTATGCCTTCCAAACCTACAGTGTTTTTTTTTTTCTTTTTTTCACTGCAGACTGCTCCCTTTCATAGAATACTTTCCTCTTCATTTAAAAAATCATTATAGCATCCCGTCTCTCTAAGAGTATTAATCAATGCCGCATTATTGCCAGAGCTTTTCCGTTTTCTCTTCTCTGGCTGGTCGCTGATTCCTCTTTGTTCCGCATTTCCTTTGACAATCTTGCTCTTCACCTTCCATGTTAAAAGATTTTTCCTAGACAATTTGTTACACTTGGTCTCTGCCCTTCGTGTTGAGTGGACGTCCCTCAGCAGTTGAAAATCTTTTATTTTATACTTGTTTTCAGTAGTGATGGACAACCGAGATGCTGGAAAACACTGCTCTTCCCCCTGTTGTATTTTTACTTCTTTTTCCCTCACCTAGCAACTCTTCCTCTTCCTTTATTCCTCAGCTGAAATGACACCGTTCAATAAATATAATCTCCTAGATGGGGTAAAAGGCACTTGGTAAAGGGTCCAAAAACATTCTCTATTTTCTTTTCCAAATCATCACACTTTTAATCACATGCAGTACAAAATACCATATTTGAAACTATTGTAACCAATGCAGGAGTTGGTGTTTGGGGGGGTCATTGGTAAGTAGGGGTCCTATTTACTTCACTCTTACTGAAGCCAAGGCCGCAGGCCTTCCTGAGGAAAGCATTGGGGAAAATGGCTTGCTGTTTCCTCAAGGCCAGGCTGCATTTGGACAAGAATATTAGGGGAAGAAAAAGGTGAGTTTATTTACAACATAATTTAAAAGGGCAAAGCAAAAAGGATAGTAAAAGACCAGATACATCAGACACAGAAAGGGTCTTCTGATGGAGCTACGGGAGGCTGATCCCTGGAAGGATGAAATTTTCACACTTTGGCTCTTAACACAGAGTTTTCCTTCTTCTGTTTTATCCAAAGAGGGAAGGTGAAAAATAGTTTCCGTTGGTCTACCACACTGCCCTCTGCTTTTTTTTCACTTGACTCTAATTCCCTAAGTTTAGTTTGTTTCTCTTACAGTCTGATTTGCAATGCCCCTTGCTTGCAAACCCTCCTGATTTCTTTCTCTGACATGCTGACCTCAGCTCTGCTCACCTCTTCAATTTCCACTTTGGCATCTCATTCAAATTCTAGTAAGAAACTTGCTCTTACAATTCCAAGCCAGGTGGAATTTCTGACTGTTTCTCTAACAGGTTTTTCATCTCTCCCTTTTCCTTGAAGTCAGGTATATATGGGGAGCAGTATCTGGGAAATCCAATGAGTCACACGTTACCATTTGGAAGCAAATGTGAGAATAAGGCTAGCAAGACTTTATTTGAAATATTGGACAAATTATGGAGTTGGAGATTCATAAAGATACTTGAGCACCTTGATTCTTCAAAGTTATTCTTAAACACATGGCTTTTCATTTAAAGGTATAAAAAATATTCTTTACCTGATTTCTGTGACATCTAAGGCATTGACCACTATTTGTGATTCTATTCTGTCAAGATTTTGTATTCTATTTAAGAGGCATCTGGAATTCGTGTAGTACCAATATTTGGGGTTATAGTCTTTGCCTCAGCTCACTTGGTTATTAATATGGGTAATGGGTACCAGTCCAGTTTTAAGGAACAGATAAAATTTACATATTTTATTTGAGTGATTTTGGTGTCTAGTATGTCTGTTTAAATAGTTCTATTTCTTCAATAATTATTCTTTTTACCCTTATTAAACTCTATAAAAAAGTAATTCTCCTCTTTACCCCTATTAAACTCTATAAAAAAATCTATAAAAGATTTAATCTGGTTAACAACTATGATTTTAATGACTTCAATAGAAATAGCAAATCACTTTCAATTCTTAAGTGACTATCACATTTCTTGGCTGTATAAAGTATCACATTCATTCTCATATTTTAAAAATAGCTTTAACAACATTAAAACAGGATGGGGAATTTTTGGAATGGTTTTGCCATTTATGCCTTTTCTAAAAAGCATTTGGCATTTTTTTTTTTTTTTTTTTTACCTATAAAAGATAGAAAATATATAATGAGAAAAGAATAAGCAACACATTTTAGGAGAAACAGAGATGAACAAGGAAAATTTACAAATGCAGTGCTTAATTTCATAGAAACAATATATTATAATCATTCAAAAACAGGATTTTCCATGAACTGATTTTCCATAGTTACTCCTTTTGTATACGTGGTTCTTCCCTCCTCGCTTGTATAGGGTTTTGCTCTCAGCGCTAGTAAGTCCCCCCATCTCGGGCTGGCTGATCCAGGTTAATCTGCAGCCAGGTTAACGGACGACGGGCACATCTCACTGGCTTATGACAAAAGGTTTCTCCCTTGTGCTGTGTATCCAGGGTGGCCTTGCTGAAGATCTATCTGCTCCGTGTCATCTCCTTAAGGCCACACCTTGTAGCAAATGGACAAAGCAACTGAGACTGCTCTTCTGATTTGAAATGACACCCCTGACATTCCTATGAACATTTCATTGGTCAGGAAAAGAGACAGGTCACTACTGAGTTCAATAGGCACTTCTTCCAAAGGGAGAGTGAGCAAAAGAGAAGCATTGGATAAAAGCAACTGAAAATGCAATGTACCACATCTTCCTCCAGATGAAGAAGTTTGGGCACTTTGGGCATGTTTTTAAGAACACACAACTGGCATTTTATTAGATCAAGAATCAGATTCTGCATAGAACAGTTTGACGGCCAAAGAGTTGCTGTGGGCCTCTATCCTCACTGGGATTAAATGGTTAAATGACTGGTTCTGAGAAAGGGTGAAGATGAGTTTTCCTGCAGGCACAGAGAATCCTTGCTTTTTTTTTTTTTTGCAGTTTTTGGCTGGGGCTGGGTTTGAACCCACCACCACTGGCATATAGGGCCGGCGCCCTACTCCTTTGAGCCACAGGCACTGCCCAGAGAATCCATGTTTATCAGAACATAGTTACTGATAAACATGTTTGACCTTAGTAACGACCTTAGTAACGTAAGGTCGACCTTAGTAAAGAAATTGAAGTTCCCATTTTCTTTCCTTTGGCCATATCATCATCATAATCTTGATACTGACACTCAGTAACCTGCCTTTCCATACAAACAAAGTCTACACAGCTATTCAGAGGTACCAGTGGTGAGGAAGAAACACAAGCCACCATTAGGTCACAGAAAAACAACTCTGAGTGGTTTCTAACTTTTACAGATGATGGCAATTTTGTTCTAGTTATTGTGGTTTTAGTTCCTAAGATTATTTTACATTGTTATATTTTCTTTTTTAAAAAATCTCAGAATATTATAATGTGGATACATGTGTTTTGGTTACATTATTATGTTTTCTAGCTAAGGGGTTCAATGAATTCTGTATTATTCACTTCTCTTTAATTACTGTGAACTCTCACAATACCATTTAATGAAACCATCTCATAAAATGCTTGGGGACAAAATCTTTTATAAATGTTTAAGACTTAGGAGGGCATTTATAACATTTATATGGTTTGCTCCAAAGAACTTATAGTACAGAGGCATTGTATGGATTGTTCCTTTTGATGAAATAAATATTATGTGGGTGAATAATTCAGGTAACGGTGTACCTTTGTTTTAAGAGTTTTTAGAGTAGTTTAATTTAAATAGTTTAAAATCATTTAAATTTATGTTTACAAAGTCTGTTTTTCCTTACACAATGTAGAAAAGTAGTTTATAATCTTGGCGTTGCTTGTTATTTTGTTGTTTGGATGTTCTAGGTGCCTGACAATTCCTGTGCAGCATCATAAAACACATTTTGGTTAGTGCCTGGGGTTTCACCATTTCATTTCTGATTTTTTGCTTACCACCCATGATAGTGGGGTTGGGAGAATATAAACACTAAGGAAAAGTTTTTCAGGATGCAAAACAGGAAGTAAATTAAGGCTTATTAAGAATGCTATTTCAAGGATATTAAAATATATAAAATTCTGCAAATATTTATAGTAATTGTCCATATTAAATATTTTATTATTATATTAGCATTTTCAGCATTTATTCTTCCCTATTTGATCGTGAACTTCTCTAACCAGGGACATGTGTTACTATTGCTACCCCCAAGCATGGTACTTGGCTCTGAGTATATACCATACATCAGGTAGTGAATAAATGAATACATGTTGTCTAAAACACGAAAATATGCTTGTAAATAATTTCATAAGTAGAAATTAAATTTAAATTATTGTGGAGATCTTTATTTGCAATTAAGCATAAATATTTATAACATAGATTATTTTATTCATGGCAAGATAACATACCAATTTAATATAAAAATCACATGGACAAAGTAATTATACTTTAAAATTAATTTTAGAAGGAACAGTTGTTTATTTTAAGCTACTTTTTCATTTTATACTTGACTTTCCCAGTAATGCATTGAAAGTTTTACAACCAACTCTGGTATAATAAATTATCACTATTTCTGGTTTCATATTAACAGCATTACAAGACTCTATTAAATTTTCCAGGAATTGAATTTTGATTTCTAAAGTTACACCAACATCTAGTTGGAGAGGATATTTGGCTATCTTAAATATCTTGTTTTGAATGTAAGGCGATCTCATTTCTAGTAGTTTTAGTTTAAGTCTCACTAATATTATTTTTATTGGAAATAAAGTTATCCAAGAACAAATTAAATCTGTGGATTCAAAGTGATTTTATGATATATTTACCAAATCACTCCAAAGTATGTAGTCCGTTTTGCTAGATAAACAAGCATCTTTCTACTGAAAATTCAGTGTAGGAAACTAAGGCTAAATGTTCAAGTAGATGCATAATTATTGCCTGATATTATAACTCTTCATAATACCTAGAATTATAAAAATATGTATAGCTATCAAGTTTTCCACAGTTTCTTTCCATGTCTGTAAATACGGAGCTGGACCCATTAATGATATATTTTTATATAGTAATATGTATTTGAGCAAGAAGTAGTCCTTGTCTTAGAAATTTATAACCTGGACACCATCTGTTTGGAAGGTCTTTATGGTTTAAAAGACCAGTATAGCATAGTACAAAAACAATTAATTGTATTGTAAATTATAATTTTTATAACATATATTTTTTTTCAGGCGATCCTCTCTAAAACCATATGCTGCAGGCAGACTGTTTATTAACTCTTCAAATTAATACTAAGACTAACATTTAGAGTGGCTATGGGATTACTGAAGTTTATATATATAAATTTGGTGAAGACAGAATTAAGACTTAACTTTAGTGGCACATTATTTTTATATGCTTAAACATTTTTATTTATAATTTTATTAAAGTTATATATTATTATATTTTAAGTTTTATTATCTTGGGTAGATTTCTTTTTGTTTTTTAATTTCATTTATTTATTTTTGAAACAAGTTCTTGTTCTGTCGTCCTGGTTGGAGTACAGTGGCATCATCATAACTCACTGCAACCCCAAAGTTCTGGGCTCAAGCAATTCTTCTGCCTTAGCCTCCCATGTAGTTGGGATTACAGGCACATGCCACCATGCCCCACTAATTTTTCATAGACTGGAGGTCTTGCTTCTTGCTCAGGTTGATCTTAGGGATCTTAGTTTCTCAAAGTGCGAGGTTCGTGGCGGTGAGCCACTACACTAGGCCTTGAGTAATTTCTTTACTTGTGGAACTTCCCTGGTAATATTATGTTTCAGGATCAAAAACAAAAGAAAATAAACAAACAAAAATCCCTTTAAAGTAGAACCTTGACTCACACTTCTCAAATTGTGACCCAGAGATCACCTGTTGACAGGGTGAGCTCTTTCAGTGGCTGAAAATATAGGATCCTTGACCCATCTATTGAATAGGGACCTCTGAAGAATTATATGAATTATAACATGTTCCCTGGGTGAAATGTAACATACAGAACAATGATGTTAACAAGCGAAGGAAGAGGATAAAGCTGGGTAAACAAATAGATCATGTCTTATAATGCTAAAATAAGGTTTTACTGACTAGATGGTAATGACTTATTTTACTTTGTTGGCTAAGGGAGGTTACGAAATAAAAATTATATTTTAGAATAATTAATAATGTTATAAAAGGCATCAACGATAGCAAGAGATTGAAAACAATGTAAGATTTAGAAGGCTATATCTCAAATTCAGTCATACAGACAAACACAATCATTATACTGAAGTTGTACATAAATTCAATTGAAGAGAACAGTTTCTGTGAAGCTAAGGAAAATTGAAACAGTATATAGTAACTTTACTCCTTTTATGTGGAAGCATTGCATATCCAAAAGGATGAAACTGGAGCGAGTCCATTAAAGGTGTTTCTGTTCAGATACAATACAGATTTTATGGTCCGGACAGGGCAGAGTGTCTGCAGTCTAGCACCAGTTCCATGATACCCCTTTTTATTGATTGAGCCTTGTGCCTCAGTCCATTTAGGCTGCAATAGAAGATGCCTTAGGGTAAGTTATAAACAAGGGGAATGTACCGCGCACAGTTGTAGAGGCTGGGGATTCCAGGATCATGGCAGCAGCAGAGCTGGAGCCTGGTAGGGGGGCTCACTTTCTGCTCTGTAGAAGGTGACGTGTTGCTGTGTCCGCACAGCAGAGGGGAGGGGTGCTCCCTTCAGCCTCTCACAAAGGCAATAATCTCTCTCACGAGGTTGAGCTTCATCATTTCCCCACAGGCCCTGCCTCTTAATACTATTACATTTGTTATTAGGTTCCAACATATGAAATATTAAGGGACACAGATATTTGAACCCCAGCAAGATGCTATAGCAAAGTACCGTAGCCTGGGTGGCTCAGACAACACATTAATTTTCTCACCGAGGCTGGCCAGTGCGAGACCAGGGACCAGCATGGTTTTTGGTGAGGGTCTACTGACTTCCCAATACCCGATTTCTCATTTGATCCTTACAGGGTGAAAAGAGGAGACTATGGTGTCTCTTGCTTTTCTTACACGTGTACTAACCCCGTCACGTGGGCTACGTCTTCATGACTTCATCTAACCCTAACAACCTACCAAGGCTCCACTTTATAACATGATAACCTTGGGGATTAGGGCTTCAGACATTTAGTTTGTAACCTTCTGTGTTGGTGGGAATTGAGGCATGCTAATTATTAAAAAGTTCAGTCCATTTAGGACAGAGAAAGAACCCAGCTTGGCTCTTGATAATAATTGTCTCTTAACTTCCCTCCTTGCACTGAACTTTGCAAAATTCTGCAAAACTTATTTTCCTAAAATGTAGCTCAATAATTCATTCATTGTTCAACAAAAAACACATTAGGTTTCTACTATATGCAAGATATTCTGTTAGGTGCTATTTTAATTTATCCTGCTTTTGAACTAAAAAAAAATTCGTGTAATTCTTCAATGTTTATTCATTTATGCTTACACAATATATGAATACAATTACTACCTTGCCTACAAAATAAATCTTAACTCTATCTCTAGGATGTTCTGGAGTCTGGTTTTGGCGTTTTTTTTTCTTCTTATTTTGTCTTTGGTATGTTAGCCAGAGAGGAGTAATTATTTTTTACACAAATCTCCTGATTATTTGTCTTTGTGGAATCTTTTATTACCCCCTCAATGTACCCTCTGTCAGTTGAAGCATATCATAAATGATACTTTCTGCACCTGGGCTTTATCTGATTCTCCAACCTTTGTCTATCCTCCTTCACCTCCAATCTGAGTAATCGTTTCGTCGTATGAACTTTGCCAAAATTATATACAGATTCTTTCTAAGACACTATCTCTAGTTAATCAGCACTTACTTTGTGGCAGTCACTGTGATGTAATCCAGGATGGGGTCAGGAAGGAGAGGACAACACAATTTGTGCTCTAAATTTAAGATTAGGTCTAAGGAGAAGGCTGACACATAATAGAAAACTAAACACAGCCTGGTAGTTGCCACATCTTGCTGATGGTGAGAAGCATGACAGACCAATTTGGCAAACAAATGAAGACTGAAGTACAGAATGTACAAGAAAGAAAATTGGAAAGGGGCTGAGTAGGGACAGGGGTCAGTGCCCAGTCACTGAGGAGCTGCGGGTGCCACAATATGGAGTTGGAGGTATTTTTCAAACTCATCTCTCCACATTACACTGCTGTGAATTTCCCTGCTACCTTGCCAGTCATCTTCTCCCTTATTAGTCTGAGGGCAGTAATCTTTTTTTTTTTTTTATTGTTAAATCATAGCTGTGTACATTAGTGCAATTGCCTGTACCTATTCTAAGATGCACCATAGATGTGGCCCCACCCATTACCCTCCCTCTACCCAAACCTCCCCCCTCCTTTCCCCTTCCTTGGCCCTTTCCCCATAGTCTTGTGGTATAGTTGGGTTATAGCCTTCATGTGAAAGCTGTAATTTAGCTTCATACTAGGGCTGAGTACATTGGATACTTTTTCTTCCATTCCTGAGATACTTTGCTAAGAAGAATATGTTCCAGCTCTATCCATGTAAACATGAAAGAGGCAAAGTCTCCATCTTTCTTCAAGGCTGCATAGTATTCCATGGTATACATGTACCATAGTTTGCTAGTCCATTCGTGGGTCGATGGGCACTTGGGCTTCTTCCATGACTTAGCAATTATGAATTGGACTGCAGTAAACATTCTGGTACAGATGTCTTTGTTATATTGTGACTTTTGGTCTTCTGGGTATAAACCTAGTAAAGGAATTACAGGATCAAATGGCAGGTCGATTTTTAGATCTCTAAGTATTCTCCAAACATCCTTCCAGAAGGAACGTACTAGTGGGCATTCCCAAAAGCAGTGTAGAAGTGTGCCCTTTCCTCCACATCCATGCCAACATTTTTGGTTTTGGGATTTTGTTATGTGGGCTACTCTTACTGGGGTTAGGTGATATCTCAACATAGTTTTGATTTGCATTTCTGTGATGATTAAGGATGATGAGCTTTTTTTCATGTGTTTGTAGATTGTGCGTCTGTCTTCTTTAGAGAAGTTTCTCTTTAAGTCCCTTGCCCACCCTGAAATGGGGTCACGTGTTCTTTTCTTGCTAATAAATTTGAGTTCTC
>CAUYPK010005084.1:0-10193 GCA_963574355.1 Loris lydekkerianus | reverse complement strand
TTGCACGATCTCAGATCTGTTGGCATAAAAGTAGCACTTCTCCTGTAAAAATAAACAGATGCCTCCTTTTTGGCAGTTAATAGGACTAATCCCCTTCTTGTTGGGGCAAGTATTTAAAGTCTCTTGCCGAAACCCAAATGTTTTCTTTTTTTTTTTTTTAATTATTTTTTATAGATAAAAATATGCACCATAGATGTGGCCCGACCCATTACCCTCTCTCCCCCTAAACCTCCCCCCTCCCTTCCCCTTCCTTGGCCCTTTCCCCATAGTCTTGTGGTATAGTTGGGTTATAGCTTTCATGTGAAGGCTATAGTTTATCTTCATAGTAGGGCTGAGTACATTGGATACTTTTTCTTCCATTCCTGGGATACTTTGCTAAGGAGAATATGTTCCAGCTCCATCCATGTACACATGAAAGAGGTAAAGTCTTCATCTTTCTTTAAGGCTGCATAGTATTCCATGGTATACATGTACCACAATTTGCTAGTCCATTCGTGGGTCGATGGGCACTTGGGCATCTTCCATGACTTAGCAATTTCAAGCGATTCTCTTTCCTCAGACTCGTTTGTAGCTGAGAATACAGGTGCCCACCACAACGCCTGGCGATTTTTTTGTTGTTTAGCAGGCCTTGTCTGGGTTCCAACACCCACCAGCCCTGGTGCATGTGGTCAGTGCCCTAACCACTGAGCTACAGGTGCCCAGCCTGTTTTGATTTTTTACAACAGTCTCACTCTGCTGCCTTGGGTAGAGTGCTGTGCATACCAGCTCACAGCAACCTCAAACTCATGGGCTTAAATGATCCTATTGCCTTAGCTTCCCAAGTATCTGGGACTGGAGGTGCCTGCTACAATGCCTAGTTAGATTTTCTGTTTTTAGCAGAGATGGGGTCTCACTCTTGTTCAGACTGGTTTGGAACTCATGAGGTCAAGCAATCCAACTGCCTTGGCCTCCCAGAATGCTAGGATTATTAGCATGAGCCACTGTGCCCAGCCTTGTTTTCTTTTAAATTTTTATTATTGTGGCCGGGCTCAGTGGCTCTTGGCTATAATCCTAGCACTTTGGGGAAGCTGAGGTGGAAGGATCTTTTTTTTTTTTTTTTTTGAGTTGGAGTCTCACTCTGTTGCCCTAGGTTAAAGTATAGCATCAGCCTGGTTCACAACAACCTCAAAGTCCTGGGTTCAAGCAGTCCACCTGCTTCATCCTCTTGAGTAGCTAAGACTATAGCACCCACTACAAGACCTGGCTAATTTTTCTATTTTTAATAGAGATGGGGTCTTGCTCTTGCTCATTCTGGTTTCGAACTCCTGAGCCCAAGTGATCTTCCTACCTTGGCCTCCTAGAGTGCTAGGATTACAGGCATTGGCCACTGTGCCCAGGCCCCCCCCCCCCAATTTTTTTTTTTTTGATTAGTCAGGCATGGTATAGCACACACCTCTAGTATTAGTTGCCTGGAAGGCTGAGGTAGGAGGATCTCTTGAGCCCAGGAATTTGAGGTTACAGTGAGCTGTGATGATGCCACTGCATTCTAGCCCAGGCATCAGAGTGAGACCTTGTCTCAAAAAAAAAAAAAAAAAGTATCTGTGTGATAACTCACATATTGTTCAACAGTTGAATAGTACTATTGGGCTTGTTATGAAAAGTGTACCCCCTACCCCAGCTGCTCTCCCATTGCTCTGTGGCAACCACTTTCCACTCTCAGCTCATTCCTCAGAGATTTAAGTTTTATATTTGCAAGTTAGATTATTTCACTACTTTTCAAAAATTTTTTGAGATCACGTATTTCCTATTGACTTCCTACTGTGGAAAATTAAGCCTTAGCATTCCTGTGTCTTTATTCAGACATTTCTCCTCCTCCCAGAATATTTATCACCAACTTGGGGTCAATTACTATGCCTATAAAATATTTATCATAGCCGAACTGTGTGTGATTGCATTTATTTATTATGTAGTTTTCATAAATATAATTTTAACTCTGATATTCCATTTACTTTCTGTTATAAATGAGGCTGTTAAAAGTATTTTCACACAAAACTTTTTGAAAAATTTAGGATTTGGGGGGGAGTGGAGAGACAGAGTCTCACTCTTTTACCTGGGCTATAGTGCAGTGGTGTCATCATAACTCACTACAACCTCAAACTCTTGGACTGAAGCAATTTTCCTGCCCTAGCCTCCAGAGTTGCCAGAAGTACAGATGCACATCACCACACCTGCCTAATTTTTCTATTTTTTGTAGAGATGGGGTCTTTCTCTTTCTCAGGCTGTTCTCAAACTTTTTTTTTTTTTTAAACAGTTTTATTGATTTCATTTTTGTTCTTTTGGCTTTTTTTTTTTTTTTTGAGAGTCTCACTATGTCACCCTCAGTAGAGTGCTGTGGCGTCACAGCTCACAGCAATCCCAAACTCTTGGGCTTAAGCGATTCTCTTGCCTCAGACCCAAGTAGCTGGGTCTATAGGCACCCACCACAATGCCTGGCTGTTTTTGTTGTTGTCATTGTCATTGTTGTTTGGCAGGCCCTGGCCGGGTTCGAACCCACTAGCCCTGTCCAGCACCCTACCTGCTAAGCTACAGGCACCAAGCCTGGTCTCAAACTCTTGACTTCACGTAACTCTCCTGCCTCGGTCTCCCAAAGTGCTAGGATTAAAGGCAGCAGCCATTGCACCTGCCCAAAATTTAGGATTTTTTTTTTTTTTTTTTTTTTTTTGTAGAGACAGTTTCACTCTATCGCCCTCTATAGAGTGCTCTGGCACATAGCTCTCAGCAATCTCCAGCTTCTGGGCTTAGGCGATTCTCTTGCCTCAGCCTCCCAAGTAGCTGGGACTGGGACTACAGGTGCCCACCATAACAACTGGCTATTTTTTGTTGCAGTTTGGCTGGGGCCAGGTTTGAACCTGCCACCCTCGCTATATAGGACTGGCTCCCTACTCACTGAGCCACAGGCGCTGTCCCCCCCCCTTTTTTTTTTTTGAGACAGTGTCTTGAGCTGTTACCCTGGATAGAGTGTCATGGTAGCATCATAGCTCACAGCTACCTCCAACTTTGGGCTTAAGAGATCCTTGTGCCTCAGTCTTTCCATTTTTAGTAGAGACGGTGTCTCGCTTTTGCTCTGGCTGGTCTTGAACTTGTGAGCTCAAGCAGTCTGCCCATCTTGGCCTCCTAGAGTGCTGTGATTATAGGTGTGAGCCACTGACTCAACCTTAGGATTTTTATTAAGCTAAATTTCTAGTAGTCAAACTACTGAAGCATGAGAATGAATTTCTTTCCTTTACCTTTTAGTTTTTTTTTTTGAGACAGAGCCTCAAGCTGTCGCCCTGGGTAGAGTACTGTGACATCACAGCTCACAGCAACCTCAAACTCCTGGGCTCAAGCGATTCTCCTGCCTCAGCCTCCCAAGCAGCTGGGACTACAGGCGCCGGCCACAACGCCTGGCTATTTGGTTGCAGCTGTCATCGTTGTTTGACAGGCCCGGGCTGGATTTGCACCTGCCAGCTCAGGTGTATGTGGCTGGTGCCTTAGCCACTTGAGCCACAGGTGCCGAACCTCCTTTACCTTTTAATTGAAGTATGTCACACATTCAGTAATCTTAGATGTACTGCTCAAGGAATCTTCAGGTATGTACGTGCTATGTACCACGTCCCAGACTCAATCAAGATGCAGTGTTTCTGGCTGGGTGTGGTGGCTTACGCCTATAATGAGTGCTCTGGGAGGCCAAGGCAGATAGATCGCTTGAGCTCAGGGTTTGAGATGAGCCTGACCAAGATCGAGACCCCCATCTCTACTAAAAATAGAAAAACTAACCAGGTGTTGTAGTGTGCACCTATAATCCCAGCTACTTGGGAGGGTGAGGCAAGAGAATTGCTTAAGCCCAAGAGTTTGAAGTTGCTATAAGCTATGATACCAGGGCAGTCTACCAAGGGCGACATAGTGAGACTGTCTCAAGAGAATAATAATAATAATTAAAAAAAAGAAAAGATAGAATGTTTCCATTATTCAGAGATGCCTCATGTCTCTTTTTAGTTAGTACCCCTGCCCCTTACTGGTATGGTAACGACTTTTCTTACTTTTCTCACTAACCGTGCAATAGTTTGGCCTGTTCATGAACTGGAATGGACATTTCTAAGGGTCTTTATGCACAGGCAGTGAGCATCACTTTGGGAGACATGAATTCTTGACTATCCCTGCCAGAAGTACAAACCATAGTTAACTCTTTGACCCTGGTTTTAGCACCTTCAGGGCAGGAGACATCTGTTTGATGCCCAGGTCTATATAGGCACAGGTAATCCCCTGGGGAATTGGGGAGGCTCAGGCACAGGGTGGGAGGCATATGTTGGGGAGTGGACTTCAATGGATTACTTGTTTGACCAGGCCCAGCCGCAGGCCCAGCCACAGTCCCAGACCCAGTCCCAGTCTCAGCCACCATCATCCAACAAGCGTCCCAGCAATAGCACACCACCCCCAACACAGCTCAGCAAAATCAAGTACTCAGGGGGGCCTCAGATTGTCAAGAAGGAACGAAGGCAAAGCTCTTCTCGCTTCAACCTCAGCAAGAACCGGGAGCTGCAGAAGCTTCCTGCCCTGAAAGGTACTTACAAATGGTCAGGGAGTTATTGTACTGGGCCTAGAGGGTACTGGGTATTGGTGGAATGGAGGTTTTGGGATATTTTGTGGGGAAAGGAGTTCCAGAGAACATGAGGGAGCAGGAGGGTAGCAGGGTGGGCTAAGGGAAGGCTGTGAAGGGCAAGTAAGGCAGGGCAGTGTAGGTCTGGGAAGGAGAACCTGACTGCTGGGTCCCCCACAGATTCACCAACCCAGGAGCGGGAGGAGCTGTTTATCCAGAAGCTACGCCAGTGCTGTGTCCTCTTTGACTTCGTGTCAGACCCACTCAGTGACCTCAAATTTAAGGAAGTAAAGCGGGCAGGACTCAATGAGATGGTGGAATACATCACCCATAGCCGTGATGTTGTCACTGAGGCCATTTACCCTGAGGCTGTCACCATGGTGGGTACAGGGAAAGGACATAGTGGGTGGTGGGTGGTGGGTGGGGAGTGAGTCCCTGGAGAAGCCTGGAAGGAGCTCTAACCTGGCTCTACTTGTTAGTTTTCAGTGAATCTCTTCCGGACACTGCCACCTTCATCAAATCCCACAGGGGCTGAATTTGACCCAGAGGAAGATGAGCCCACCCTGGAAGCTGCCTGGCCACATCTCCAGGTACTAGGGCAAGGAGGCAGCTTGGCCCTAAGTGTGGGGAATGGAGACACTCTGAGTCTTACAGCAAGGGGGTATCTCCCAGGCCTTGGGAATACCCTCAGTGGATACTTCTTTCCCCCCACAGCTCGTGTATGAGTTTTTCTTACGTTTCCTTGAGTCTCCTGATTTCCAGCCAAACATAGCCAAGAAGTACATTGATCAGAAGTTTGTCCTTGCTGTGAGTCCCTGAGATTCCTGTCCTCCTCTCCTCTTTCTTTTCCTTGAACTCTATCCCAAGCCCCCCTTTTCTGTGTTCCAGTGGCTTTTGCCCCTTATGCTTAATATATTGGGCTTTAGCTATGTCTGGAACAAGATTATGAGAGGAGTTACCAAACCTATTCTCTTGCCAGGCATGATAGGTCACCTCTGTAATTCTAGCCCCTGAGAGGCTGAGGTGGGAGGCTTGAGGTCAGGAGTTTGAGGCAAGCCTGAAAAAGAGCAAGACCCTGCCTCTACCCAAAATAGAAAAAAATTGGATAGGTATTGTGGTGGGCACCTGTAGTCCCACCTACTCGGGAGGCCGAGGCAGGAAGTGTGTGGTTGCAGTGAGCTATGATGATGCCATTGTACTCTACTTGGGGTGACAGAGTGAGACCTTGTCTTAAAACAACCCGGCTGGATGCAGTGGGACTCATCCTCAGAACAGCTGAGTGAGACTTTGTCTCAAGACCAGCCTGAGCAAGAGCGAGACCCCTTGTCTAAAATATAGCCAGGCATTATGGCTGATGTCTATAGTCTCAGTTACTTGTGGGGCTGAGGCAAGAGAATCACTTGAGCCCAAGAATTTGAGGTTGCTGTCAGCTATGATGCCATGGCACTCAACCCCAGGGGAGCTGAGTGAGACTCTGTCCCCAAAAAACAAACAAACCCCCAAATAACCCTACTGTGTCCTTAAGGAGCTTCCAGTGTAATAGAGGGAAACAATGGGGTTGATAAACATGCATACCCAGACATCACTTTGGGTAGAACAGTGTAATAGAATTGCTCTGCTTTTCAGAGACTTGTCCCCACTTCCTTTCTTCAGAAAACCTGGGTTTCCCCTGGGAGGACCCTGTGTCACCCAGCCCCAGCCTTTCTCTGGCTAGTGCTTTACTTGCTGCCTTTCATCCCTCCTTCTGCCAGCTCCTGGATTTATTTGACAGTGAGGATCCTCGAGAGCGGGACTTCCTCAAGACCATTTTACATCGCATCTATGGCAAGTTTTTGGGGCTCCGGGCTTATATTCGTAGGCAGATCAACCACATCTTCTACAGGTGAGTCCAGGCTTAAGCATCAAGTGAGCTCCTGCAGAGGTGGAGTGGGAACACGGAGGTAGGAGGGCTCTGCAGAACGCTGGAGGGACATCAGGGGTTGTCAGAAGAGCCCTTTTTCTTCCCCCAGGTTCATCTATGAGACAGAGCATCACAACGGGATTGCCGAGCTCTTGGAGATCCTCGGCAGGTAAAAAGTGGGGTTAGGGCACAGATGCTTGAAAAAAGTTGGGGGATTGGTGCATTCAGCTTGGCCTTAACAAGCCTCCCTTAATTCCTAGCATCATCAATGGCTTTGCCTTGCCTCTTAAGGAAGAGCACAAGATGTTCCTTATCCGTGTCTTGCTTCCCCTTCACAAGGTCAAGTCCCTTAGTGTCTACCACCCTCAGGTGAGCTGCCCTCCTCCTGATGGGCAACAACTGTGTGATTTCCAACACAGGCAGCAGAGAAAAGAGCAGCGGGAAGGCAGAAGCTGGGCTAGGGGAGGCGGGGAACGGTGGGATAATTCTCCACACCTCCTCTTGCATTCTGGGATCTTGTTTCTGTCACTGACCTCTCTGTGATCTTCGGGACCTGCACCTCACCTCATTTCTACCTCAAACTCTTGCAGTTGGCATACTGTGTGGTACAATTCCTGGAGAAGGAGAGCAGTCTGACTGAGCCGGTAATTCCCCTTCTGGGCCCCTAGGTCCACTTCTCACAGTCATTGGCATCACTTGCCAGTTTGTCCCTGTTGAGCAGTGGCTTAAGCAGGTGCTCAGAAGGGCTGTGACCTGATAGGTAATGTGGTTTCCTATCTGAAGGAGAAGTGAAATCTATATATACACCTGGAAAACAGATCTAAGCTAGAACGATTAGCTGAGGTCATCTAAGTTGTGGCTACCAGGGTGGGGGGAAGAGTGGGCAGGAAAGCTTCCTGGAGAAGCAGGCAGGTGTAGAGAATTTTATCCCCATGGCCTCCTCTTTTCACAGGTGATTGTGGGACTTCTCAAGTTTTGGCCCAAGACCCACAGTCCTAAAGAAGTGATGTTCTTGAATGAACTAGAGGAGATTCTAGATGTCATTGAACCTTCAGAGTTCAGCAAAGTGATGGAACCACTCTTCCGCCAGCTTGCCAAGTGTGTCTCCAGTCCCCATTTCCAGGTGACACTCAGACCCAGCAGCATATCCCAGTCCCTGCCTCCCACAAACTGAGGTCTTAAGTGAAACAAGCAGTACCCACATTGAGTTCCACCTCTCCCCAACAGGTGGCAGAGCGCGCTCTCTATTATTGGAACAACGAGTATATCATGAGCTTGATAAGTGACAATGCTGCCCGAGTCCTCCCCATCATGTTTCCAGCACTCTATAGGAACTCCAAGAGCCACTGGAACAAGTAAGGTGCTGGGGTGGGGATCCGGTTTTGGAACCTTTGAGAGTATGAAAGAACTAAAGAGCCAGGGGTCTTCCCCAGTCACTCATCAAGTAGGGTGACACTGCATATTGATAGGACCTTGGGAGACTAGAGAGGTAAGATGCCCACATGGGAGATCTCCATGACAGCAGGGTAACATGACATTGTTCCTGGTGGTCAGCTGTTCTGCAGGCCACATCACAGCATAATTCTGTGCTATGGGAAGCTGATGTTAACTTTTTTTTTTTTTTTTTTAGAAACAGAGTCTCACTTTGTCGCCCTCAGTAGAATATTGTGGTGTCACAGCTCACAGCAACCTCAAACTCTTGGGCTTAAGCAATTCTTTTGCCTCAGCCTCCCAAGTAGCTGGGATTACAGGCACCCGCCACAATGCCTGGCTATTTTTTGTTGCAGTTGCCACTGCTGTTTTAGCTGACTGGGGGCCAGGTTCGAACCCACCACCCTCATATATGGGGCTGGCACCCTACCCACTAAGCCACAGGTGCCACTTTTTTTTGTTGTTGTTGTTTTTTTTTTTAAGACACAGAGTCTCACTTTATCCCCCTTGATAGAGTGCCATAGCATCACACAGCTCAGAGCAACCTCTAACTCCTGGGCTTAGGCGATTCTTTTGTCTCAGCCTCCCAAGTAGCTTTGACTACAGGCACCTGCTACAACATCAGGCTATTTTTGTTGTTGTTGTTGTTGCAGTTCGGCTGGGGCCGGGTTAGAACCTGCCAACCTCAGTATATGGGGCAGCTGCCCTACTCCCTGAGCCACAGGTGCCGCCCACCCTCTTTTCTTATTTTTTTGAGACAGAATCTGTTGCCCTGGGTAGAGTGCTGTGGGATTATAGCTCACAATTCTCTTTGTCTCAGCCTCCCAAGTAGCTGGGACTATAGGTGCCTGCCACAACACCTGGCTAGTTTTTACAGACAAGGTCTCACTCTGGCTCAGACTGTCTACCTGCCTTGGCCTCCCAAGTGCTGGGATGATTACAGGTGTGAGCCTCTTAAAAGAGTATATGTAAAGAATCTTGGAGTGGTAAAGACTTTTCTGCTAAAAGCTAATACAGTGTGGTCTGTGTAATGCAGTCCATCATGCTGCTGGGAGGCCATTAGTGAAGTGGTGGGAAGAAGGTAGGCCTTGAAGCATAGGGTGAGGGAAAGGATGGTCTGGTGGACCAATATTGATTGTAAAGATGATGAAAGACTAGTCTTAAGTCACATGATTTGGCTAGAGCTATTTGCTTATACTTTATAGAGGTTTGTGAAATGGAAGAGAGACACCCCCTAGGAAAGAGCAAATTGGGGTACTGGCAGTAAGGGCAGGCTCTGGCCTCGTATCCCTCATCTTTCTTTTGGGTGGCAGGACCATCCATGGTCTGATCTATAATGCCCTGAAGCTGTTTATGGAAATGAATCAGAAGCTGTTTGATGACTGCACACAACAGTACAAGGCAGAGAAGCAGAAGTGAGTATCCCTCTCCCTGAGGACTGTCATCATCTACCATCAGCTCACTTTGCTTCTTTCAAGCCTAGCCCCAATCCTACTTTTGCTCCCTCAGGGGCCGGTTCCGAATGAAGGAAAGGGAAGAAATGTGGCAAAAAATAGAGGAGCTTGCCCGGCTTAATCCCCAGGTGAGGTTTTTCTGCCACTGCTATGAATAGAGGGGCCCATCTTGAGCTGGAGAGAATTAATCTGTTGGAGGAGGAACATGTATGAGGCAAACAGGCCCACAAATGTCTGAAGTGGTTCTCACCACTCATCTGTCCCTCCTCTTGCTCTCAGTATCCCATGTTCCGAGCTCCTCCACCACTGCCCCCTGTGTACTCAATGGAAACAGAGACGCCCACAGCAGAGGATATCCAGCTTCTAAAAAGGACGGTGGAGACTGAGGCTGTGCAGGTAGGAGGGCATGGGGAGGGGGCAGAAATAATAGCTCTGGAAGGGAAAGGAACAAGAACAGTAGAGTCCAAGAATAAGGGGAGAAAACAACAGAATTCACTGGGAATTGGTCACCATTCCTCACCTTCTCCCTATTCACACACAGATGCTAAAGGACATCAAGAAGGATAAAGTGCTGCTGCGGAGGAAATCAGAGCTGCCCCAGGATGTGTATACCATCAAGGCACTGGAGGCCCACAAGCGGGCGGAAGAGTTCCTAACTGCCAGCCAGGAGGCTCTCTGACCCCATCACCTTCCCATCACAGGGCCATAGCCCACTCAGCCCTGGGATGCTGCCCCAGCCCTCCACCCTCTGTTCCCTACTGGCTGACTTGGGGCAAGGCAGAGCCTCTCTGAC
>CAUYPK010005082.1:0-36143 GCA_963574355.1 Loris lydekkerianus | reverse complement strand
TACTAATTTATTAGAAACTTTTTTTTTTTTTTTTTTATATTTTAAAACGGGTATGTTCAATTAAAAAATGTTTTCTTAAACCCCCCCCCCCCCCCCCCGAACCATGGAGTTACAAGCTCATTGAAAAGAGTTGGGAGAGTGTTTGAGTTCATAGTAATTTTATTTCACCTGTATGGTTAGGGAAAATTCCATTCTACATATACTTATTTAGCATCTTCCATTCACCAGCAGGAGACAATTATTTTTACATTACATTTCCAGAGCCTATCACAGTGTCTACTACATAGGAAATATTTGGTCAACAATGAATAAATAAAGGGGTGAAATTACTAAATAAGACATCAGCATATGATTTATGAAAGGTTTTAAGATAGGAGCATACATGTTTAGTGTGTAACATATTAAGTCCTGTAGCAGGTAAAGAAACCTATAAGAGCTAAAAGAGGTTTAGAGATTATGTCATTCTGGAATACTGGTGAAAACTTCATGAAAGTCGTACCATTGGATATGAATTTTAAAGGATTTATGGAACTGTGTCTGAAGGATGGTATGGCCAAAGGTTCTGGAGCTACAAAAGTATGTGCTAGAGAGAAATACAGCAGAGTGGGAAAAAGCAGGATGATAAAACTAGAAAAGAAAGTTTGTTCAGACATTGGAAAACCTTGAGTGCATGGTAAGGAGGGATGCTTATACATTTTCTTTAGAAAGTGATGAGCTCTCATCTTTTTCCTCAGTGCAAATGATATTGTCAGGCAATAGTTTTGAAAAATTACTCTAGTATTGGTTAGTATGGGGCTGCTACAGGGAGCGCTTAGAGGTAGGAGGTCGCATTAGATGTTATAAAAATAACATAGGTGAGAGAAAAGTGATTAATTTCTGGCTTAGGAAAGTTCTGTTGAAAATAAAGAGGCCTCCTGGAGGCAGAAAGCTGGCACTACCTTGGTTCATGGGAGTGAGAGATAGAAAGCTTTTGTAGTAAGTCAAATGTTTCATCTGGGAACAACATGAAGATGGAGCATTCTGAGAGAGGAGGAAGCAAAGGAAGGTCAGGTTTGGGGGGTTATGACAGGTAAGTCTTAGACATGTGAATTTGGGAGTGTTATGTCAGCTGTAGCTGCTTATGGGACTGATAGAAATGTGTATTGAGGCTTGAAATGTTTCTGATAAGGATTTATACTTAATAACATTAATACTGACAGTAATAGAAAAGGACAGTAACAAAAATAAAGAATGACAGTAACAACAACAACAACTAATACTTTTTGGGGGGTTTGTATTCTATCATTTCAATAATATTTGGTAGGGATCATTGTAGCACAGACAAAATTTAAAAAAATTAAGGACATAAAAGGAAAATAATTCAAAACAAAAATCATGGGAAATATTAACGAGTTAGTGAAGGACTGATAATTGATCAGAGAGAGTGGAGAAACAGAAACAAGTATTATGAAAGCAAAGAAAATTTGAAATAATCACGCCAAAAGGAATATTTATTAATTTGATATATTGGGAAGAGTTTAAGGTATTTGAAGACCAAAAAAAGAAAATGCATTCAATTAAATTGCATTTAATAATTTGAGGTCATTGTTGACCTTCAGAAAAATAGTTTCAACTGGAGGACAGGTGAAGCAGGGGTTGAAATATAGTGGCCAGTGAGAACTTAGAGCCATTAGTTTAGACTGCTCTTTCTCTAAGCTTGAGATTGAAAATTAGAAGAGAAATAGGCAGATCTAATGTGGACTAGCATAACTAAGGGAAAGTGTTTGTGAAATAGGGAGGCCAGAGGATATTTGTGATCTCAGCTGAAGGAGGAGGAGGCAGTGAAGTATTGGAGATATGAGGAGAGAGGTAAAGAATACTCCAGAGGCATATCCTGGACCCTGGGCACAGAAAGTGAGTAGATCAAGGGAGTAGGTGGGGCACTTGGCCTTGGAAGGTCTAATCCATAATCACATCTTTCACCAAGAAAGGAAGGAGGAGAAAGTATATAGCACAAAAATAAATGTTGTGTTGGGACAAAGTAGAAATAGAACGCACCTAAAAACTTTCATCTCAGTGAAGCAGGCCATCCCCTGTGCGTGAGCCAGGGGGTCTGGGGAAGGTCATCTCTGGAGAGGCAAAGGAAAATCTGTCTTTCTAGGGAGACTTCATGCTTCATAGTTCTAAAAATTAAGGAAGTTGGAAACAGAAAAAATGCTTATTAAATGCACAGGAAGTATGTGTGGTGGTGGAATTGGATAATGGACATTAAAATTTTCAAATACTCTCGGATCTAAGATTTTAAGCTTCTGTACGTTTTCAAAGCTTTGAGTTTTAGTGAAATTCTAAAATAAAAAAAAATGGTTAAGGACGAGAGGAGTATAATCCATATTTGTGTATTGACTTTTTTTTTTTTTTAATCTCTGTGTATTGACATTTTAAGATTTGTTTGCTTGTTTTATGGGAAGGTTTTCTCTTCCTGAGGAACAAGAAACTAAAGAGAGCCACAGGAGTTATCTTCCCTGGTTCCACAGGCCACATTGTTATTAGTCTAAAGCTGGAGGAAGCAAAAATCACTTAAGACGGACTCCCTAGGGTAAATTGAGGTGATGAAAACTTACTGTCACGTGGCACTTGGGGGAGCAGCATCTGGCACATTTGTTCATGCTCTGGCTCTGGTGGTCATCTGTTATTCTATTTAACTAGTGTTTTATCTACAGCCAGTTTTTCTGTTGTTAGATAAACATGAAGCAAAGCAAAGCAAAGCAAAGCAAAACAAAACAAAACATCTTTTACTTTGACAATGCAACTCCCAATGAGTCCTAATCTAACTCTGATGTTACATATCGCCTGTGCCACTGTGTTATCACTTCTGAATGCTGCCTTGCCTGTGGCCCAACGTACAGGCATTTCTTTTCAAATCACGTTCCTACTTCAATAGGTTAATGGGGCTGTTGAATGTGGCACTGGTTGATAAACAGGACTAATAAGCCAAGCTAGACATTATCTATTATGTGCAAACAGATTTGGGGTGGGTTTGTGTGTTAGGTTCTCTTATTATCTTTAGAGAGCCCCAGCTGGAGAATATGATTCTCCAGTTCTGTAAGGTAGCTCTTCTCCAAACTGAAATGGAGATCTCCAATCAGCCTGGGTTTGAAGAATGGAATAACGGTTTCTACAGACTGCTTTATGCTCTGTAGCCTGGCGTCAAGGAAGGAAGGACACAGGTAGGACAGAAAATCAGTCTGAGTGTAAGGGGTGCTGATTGCCAGATTGATGAGGGATAAGTACTTGATATTCTAAGTGAGTATCTCACACCACTGTGTGTAAGCCACCCACTAGTACTGTACCAGGGGATATGTGAGTATGGCCCATTTAATTCAAGTGTTGGAGGACAGTTTGAGATTTACGACTGCAAGCAATTCTATGCCACTGTAGAGTAAGAAGTATAAGAACACTAATAACATACACGTTTAGGGAGATTTGCTTGATTTTGGCATACACATTTGACTATCAAAAGATAAGAATAGGGGAATTGGCCATTTTTTAGATCTAGAGGTAAAAGACTTAAGGGTATGAAGGAATAGGACATTTCCACAGTGGTCATTAAATCAATCTAGTGTCACCTAAGATTTTGTAGCAGTTGGGTAGGCAGGTGTGTGCTGTTAGATAGACCTTGGTTTCCTCATTTGGAAATGAGACGGCTTGAATTGAATCAGCAGTTCCCAAGTGTGTTCCATCATTTGCTGGTGCTGTCAGGTGTACTTTGTAAGAGAAGGGCTCTATAATCAAGTCATTTAGGAAATGCTGTGCAGTTAAAAAAAAAAAAAAAAAAAAAAAAGAGAGAGAGAGAAAATACTATGCTTTGAACTTCTTTGAAAAATAACTTAATTAATTATCTTTAAATTTTTTTTGTGGCACACCCAAGATCCTCTCACGGCACACCAGTGTGCTGAGGCTTATCAGCTGAAAATCACTGGCATAGAGAGCCCTAATGCTGTGCAGTATATAAAGGGATCAGAGAAGGTCTGAAGGAAGCAAGGCTATTTAAACTTCATGAACCCATGCTTTCCCAAACTTTGTGACAACATAATATTGTGGAGACTAATGCTTCCGGTGTTAATAGTTTAACATTCTAAATTATAATTATCAGGAATTTAAAATCCAAAGTAGCCAGTTATAATTTTTTTTTGGAATTCTGTTTCTTTTAATGAATATAAGATAAACTAATGAACTTGTATTTAAGGGCCATGCTTTTTGAAGCATATATGCCGTATTAAAAAACAAACAAACAATCTTGAACTGCCTTCAAGTTGACAAAAGATTCACCTACATAGAAACGCAAGAGAAGTGAAAGTTCAATTTATGTTCCAGGAGTTCAGCTTAGTCTGTCCTGTAAGTCTATTAGTGGCATGGTGGTGGCCTTAGTAAGTGATCACAAATTAAAAATTCTAATTCATTCTCATTCTTTCTGTTCTGTCTCGCTCTTTTTGTTTGCATTTATATCTATCTTTTTCTGTCTTTTACCTGATCTATCTGTTGGTTTCTGTCCATTTCTATCTGTTCATCTCCCTCTCTCTCTCCTTATTATCTCTCTCTCCCCTCTGTGTCTTTTTCTTTCTCCCAAGGGAAGAACGTCAAGACACATAGAGTTGAAGGTCCATAACTTAAGTTTGCATGAGTGGTGACTCCCTTTGCAGCACTGCCTGGAAACTGCAGATTCTCGATAATTCCAAGATATTCTGCCTTTGATCAGCTCACTGCCCTTTCCTGGCTTTTTTTAGATACAGCTTTGCTTTTCCTTTTAACATCATTGCTCCTACAACACCATTCTCATCTACCCCATCTCAGGACACAGACCTGGAGAGACCTGAGAGCCTACCATTCTAACCCCTAAGCAAATAATCTTTGCCATTTCTCACTGCATGTTTTCCTAGACGGCATGTTTTCCCCTCATCGGTGGATCATCTAATTAATTACCTTTTGAAGGAATTTTCACATTTCTTATCTTGCTTGTTATGCACATCATTTTTCAAATCTTGGTATGATGAGCTGGCATTTCAAGTAAGGGTGGTCCCATAAATCAAATGTAGGGTGACTTTGGTTTCATTTCTTTGTTGAAACATCTGGACTTGTTTAATGTACAACAAGAAAGAGGTAGGAATCGCATAAAAGTCCTCATGCCTCGTCTCCTATGGCTTTCTCTCTCTGCCATTGTGCACAGTATTATGAAACTTGCTGCCTCCAGTAGGAAGTTAATTCCACCACAGCTGCATTTGCCAAGATTCCCTTGCATGTCCATGAGCATAAAAGCTCTGTGTGGCCTGCTTTTCCAAATTCCAGTCTGGGACTCCTGCCTTGAACAAAGAGGGTTGAGGCACAGGTCACTGGTGTCTGTGGTGACGTGATTTACTTGCAGTAGTGTCAAGTTAAATGTCATGTCATTAATAAGGTTGATGGGAACCACTGCTGCCTTCAACTTTGCTAGTCACAAAGCAATACATTTTTCCCTTCAGAAATTCTAAAACTCCCTCATAGAAATAATATTCTGTACTTTATGGTACATAGATTTCAGGTTGGTGATATTTGTTAAAATGGCACGATGCCTGCAAGTACAATGTTGATTTCCACAGCAAGCGATGTGTGCCAGGCACGTGATGAGGTTATTGACGGGCAGCATGCTTAATTTAAATCCAATCTCATTTATAGAGTTTTTCCTGAATGCCAGCCTCACATCTTCACCCTATTCCCTCCCAGAGCCCATCTGTTGACTTTCTGGCAAAAGGAAAAGTCAAGAGGAGTGGAGAGTCATCAGTACAACCATAGATGGATTATCCTTGTGCAAATAAATGGAAATCTCCTTGCTGTTATTGGCCCGGGGCTGGGTTTGAAACCGCCACCTCTGGCATATGGGGCCGGCGCCCTACTCCTTTGAGCCACAGGCACAGCTCTTCTTGCTTTTGTTTTTATTATCTTCTTGCTTGGTCATTGAAAAATTCTCTTCTTTTGCTTATGTCTAACTTGTGGTGGTATAGCTTGGAGGAGTAGGGGTTGTGGTAGTGATAGAAGTCACAGTGACAACAACTAACACTAAATATACCACTTACTTCATGCCAGGCTCTATTCTGGGTGTTTAACTCAGAAGAAATTGGTAGAGCTTTCTTGGTGAAAAAGCAACGTCACAGCAACAGCATCACAGCAATGTCATAGTCAGGCATTGTGATACCTTACCGTACAAATTTGAATACAATGTAGTTATTAGCTGGCTCCAGAATCCTTGCATTTTTCAGCCAGCCAGCTAACTTTGGACTTTCTATTAACTTGCAATAATGCCTTCTCATATGTATGGGACTGGATACCTAGATTCCACATATAAAGATATGACAGGGGTTTTCTATCCTACTAGTATCCTCATTTTACAGATTAGGAAATTTAAGTACAGAAGGTTTAGATCACTTTTCCCAGATCACATAGCCAGAAGTCAGCAGGCTTACAGAGTCAGTGAGGCTCCAGAGCCCTTACTTTCCATAACTATGGCATAGCCTGAGGTTTATAGAAGATGTCTAAGGCAGGGATATAGTTGGTGCTTGTCAGTTGGGAAGCTGTATCCCTGACCCTGTGATTTAGTTGTAAATAACCCTTGTTTCAGCATTACATCTTGCTTTTATCCACAGGTGCACAGAGGTGGAGAGAACTACATACAGTGTGCACAAAACCTACTGAGGGGCTGAAGCCAGGGGCAGGGGCTGGTTTGTGAAAGATCACAGCTATGATTTAAAGTTTCAAGTTTTATCTCAAAATGAGTTGCATGAACTGGAGGAATTATTTTAAGCCTAACTTCATATATCAGACATGAGTGTTGTATTGTGCTTTTCTGAATTAGAATTGCTCTTTTCTAAAGTGCTTTTGCTTGGTAAGGCAATGTCAGTAACTGCCATATGAGATCCATAAGAAATATGCCAAAAAAACACTGGGTCCTCCATTTGGACTTAGCTTTGGGGAATCCAAGGTTGGGAGACACTGTAAATGCCTGAAGCCAGATACGTAGAGCTCAGATGTTCATAGCCTGAAGCTTTTAGGCCTAGGAGCATGGTAATCTGTGGTATGATCACATCCCTTGCTAAAATTTAACTTGAAATACAAAATGTATAAATTAGATGCTATTGGCACTATTGAAATTTGACAGTATTTATAAATAACCTTAAAATGTTCATAAGTTTTCATATCATAACCTCATATCTGGATTGGAAGAAAAGGCATGTGTTCAGAGTTGTTTGCCATGGTTTTATGTTTTTTTTTTATCATTTGTTTATTTCGCTAAAGAATAACATTCTTCTTAAAAAGAGACAGAAATATACTAAGTAAAATGTGAAAACGCTTCTCACTTTGATTCCACTAGCAAAATTCCAGCCACTCTCAATAGTATAGTATATATTTCTGAGGTTTATAGAAGGTGTCTGAGACAAGGATAAAACTGTTATTTTAATCTAAACCTCATCATCATTATATTTCTTTTCCCCTTTTTCATACACACACATACACACTCATGTACCTACACACATGTATGTATATACTCATTTATGCATATATACACATATTTAGCTACATTCATACAAAAATACAATGTCCAAGAAAATTGTATGGCTGTAGATATTGCTCAAATTATGGGTATTCTCTCTTTGTCAGAATATATGGATTTACACGATTCTTTTCATTTAATGGTATTCTAGAGTCAGGATGTACTGTTAAATATTAAATTTGGTGAATACTCAGATTGTTTCTAATTTTGATCACACAAACATGCTGCAGTGAACACACTTGCTGCTACAATTTTGCACACATGTAGAGCCATGTCTATGGAATCAAATTTAGACATTCAAATTTTTATAGATCAGCTTAAATGCATCTCTGCCCCACCATTATCACCATCACCCAGAAAGTTCTACCAATTTCCTCTTCTGCAAACAACATAGGAGAGTACTCTGGGCTTATGTGTTCTTTTTATCTAGCTTTTCAAGTTACAGATGTATCTTTTATTTTATGATAAATTTGTTTTAAACTGTAAATTGTCCTTTAAATACTCTGTTGGTTATATCTCAGAGGTTTTGATATGTACTTCCTGGGATGATATATAGAATATTTAAAAATTGCCAACAATATTTTGGAAAAGTTTCTATGAACTTAAAATAAAAATGGTGCTAGGACTTCCTTCTTCAGCCATGAACAGCTGGATTAGCCATCTGGTGGGCATTAGCCGTTTATCAGGTACATGTGTCTCACGTTGATGGACTATCAATATACTCTATAGTCCATCTCCTAACCCAACCATTATGGCTTGATATTTCCTAAATAAGTCAAGTCTACCTTGTCTGTGCATCTTTGATCTGACTGTTTTGTTGCCTAAGATTGCTACTTTCAATGATACTGTTAGTCAAAACTCTTACCCATGATTCTGGGTTCATCTTAGATGATACCTCCTTGGTAAAGAATAATCCTTCCATGAAGGATTTTTTAATTTTCTTTGAATTTGATATGGGAGTTGCTTTCACCTCCATCAGAGATCTGCAAACATTCCTGTGAAGGACCAGATAATAAGTATTTTTGCATTTGCTGAGCATACACTCTCTACCACATTAAACTCTGCTGGGTACATGGTATAACGTGAAAGTAACCATAGAGGATGCCAAACAAATCAGTTTAAGTGATTGTGTTCTGATAAATTGATACTTACAAAAACAATTGACCAGCCTCTGGGCTGTATATTTTGAGCTATACTATTTAATAGCTATTCTGAACTTGTCTAATCTTTTATTCTGAACTAGACATTTCTTGCAAATGAGGCTTCTGTGGCTTAACATTTAATTTCTATGTACTCAAGAGATGTTTGTTGGATGAGTGGAAAAATGCTAGTACCATTGTTATTCACCTGCATAAATTTTAGTGATTCTAACATAAAGAATGAATATTCGGTATATTGATGTACCAATATGAAATTTGTCTAAAACTCTAATTTGATATCTAATTTATACTTACATTGCTCTGTTGCTTGTGTGCTAGGTTTAATTTATTCTTTGAGAGTCACTCTTTTGTCTAAATGTTTTTAGGGATCAAATGAGCTTAGAAAAAATTCAGTCAAATATTTGACAAAGCTACAAGTCAAAATAATAATATGGCAGATCTAAAAGAAAGCCTGCTCAGATCGACTACTGTGACATTTATTCTTGTTTAGGAAGTTTTATGCAGGTTGCTAAGTTGTTTTTATAATAGCTTAACTAAACCAAGCTATGATAGAGCTGAACAAGAATATATTCAGAAAACACACTCAATTGGTGAATGAAATTACTTTTTTTTTTTACCCTTTGTATTCCATTATGTGTCCTGATGGGTTATTCTTTAGGAGAACGATAGTGCTATATTGAGTTTTGTTCAGTGTGTTTCTGTGGCTTTAAGATTTATTTGAATGCAAATATTTTAAATAATTTATGGATAAAAATCTCACCTGCTCTATCATATTTGTGACAAGACAAGGAATGAGTAATGATTTCACAGCCACTCAGAAGCCACAGAGGCAAAACATGTACTGTTATTAATTGTATAGAAAAGATGGGAGTCAATAAATACCTATAAACACACACACAATCACAGCACAGTACATGAAAATAAAGGAAACTTGATGTAAGTAATAAGAGATTTAAGAAATTATAAAATGTCAAAGATTCTAAACCTGTATCATGTATTTACACAGTGAAGATTTGAGAAGGAACATTTCTCCCTACTGACCACAAAAGGTCAAAGGATAGGAAGGGTAATGTCACGTCATTTAAACTGTGTAGTTTGTTTTACCTGTCTTTAGTTTTCTTCTTACAGGATTGCACTTGTTTCATCCATTCATGGAAAGAATAGGTGGTCTTATCATCCTCCAGTGGAAATGAGTTATGAGCCTTTCATCTGGAGTTTACAGGGCAGCTTTAACCTCTTTATAGTAGAATTTCAGTGATGAGTGTAATATCTTATTTCATCTTAGTTAATGTTTTTTAAGAATTCCTTTTCCTGTTCCGATTTGTAGGTACATAAAAGATAATAATGAGAAAGATCAAATTACCCTACTTGGGATCATGTTAAACACTTTTCTATTGTCCTGCAAGTCTTCAGTATTAATTTCCTGTTTCTTTTTCTACTCATATTCAATCCAACTAGAAATACCAGGCATTGGTGATATTCATAACAATCTGGTGTCTTCACTATACTTCAAAGAAAAGCTTGTATTTTATGCAGTACCCATCTTAAAATATTTTCTCATGGACTAGTTTGGTTAATTTCCTCTTAGGTTAATAAATGAGGCCATGAAGAATCTTGTGAACTAGAAATGTAGAGGCTGAGATCATTTAAGCATTGCTTGCCAATCAGAATGATCGCTCGTAAGGTTGCAGAAGCCCTACCCTGGGCATTGGGAGCAATAATGGGAAGAGTAAGATGCGATGTGTAAGAAAAATGGGTGGCCTTATTTGGCAGCCGGCTAGTGTTTCACTTCTTATAATTTCTCAAAATGCAAGGTCCTGACTGTTTTAACTTATCCAAAACAAGAAATCTTTCACATGAAACATATCTTCCCCTAGTACTGATTAGTTTTGAATGATTACCTTTAAGTGATTGTGTAGAGTTTATGATTTGTCTTAAAGCATAACCAAGGTAGGTAATCATGGAATAATTTCTTTCTTTGGACATTTCATTAATTTACTTATCTGTTCATCACGTATCTGGTGCCAGCTATGGGCCAGGTATCATGCTACATGTCAGGGACGCAAAGTTGGATGAGATGAGATCTGAAATCTTGAGAGGTTCATCATGAGTCATAAATAAGCAAATCAATGATTCCATTACATTTTTATCAGTGATCTAATGGGGAGCAAATGGCACCAAAATCAAATTCAAGGAAAATGCTCTGGAAGACCTATATTTAGACTGAATTATGAAGAACAATTGGGATTGTTAGTTACCTGAGCAGAGAGATGGCATCATTGCAGCACGTGAAAAGCAAGGTGACATAAACCAGCACCAGGCATCTGAGCAATAGCAAATACTTCAGATTGGTTTGAGCAATGAGAGCTGAGGGGTAGGAGTAGGTGCTGAAGCTAAGTGTAAAACCAGGGGCAGAATTCAAGAACATTGAGATGCTAAACTAGGGAATGTGATGCCAGAATTTGGAGCAAGGTGTTATAGGTGAAGGGAAGGGTTTACCCTGCCTATTCCATAGCATTCTGGCATGATGGTGACACATGTCACACAGCTACAAAGTTCTTCCCTTGCCTTATTTAGGGCACTTTCATGGGGTTTGGGGGATAAGCTTCAAAGCAAAATCAGTCCTCTTCTCCTAAATAGAATTCACGTATGGAATACTAAGAGAACATATTCTTTACCTGTGAATTGTATTTCTTTTCTTAAGCTCCGTGAGACATCTCAGTCTTCCTAGGTTTTATGAACAATTTATCCTTTATAATAGTAGTTAGATGGTATAGGAAAGGGGCAGAGATGTTGTCAATGGAGAGCTGAGCGATAATGATTTGCAGCCAGTACCTGCCATGGGCCAGGCACAGTGTCAGACCATTTACATGGAACCTCATTTAATCCTCACCGTGTCTATTGATGTTATTATCAAGTTCATTTTATAGATAAGTAAAATAAGTATTTTGCTTCAAGCTGCACAGTAAATAGAAAATTTGAGTTTTTAACTCTGTTTGGTCTGTTTCCAAGAAACCATTTTTTGAATATTCTAATACTTCCCACTCTAGGGAGTATTCTCCCAGACCTGAGTCCAAATTCTTAGACTAGTAATTAAGTCTAGCGCCTAGATTCTGATTGGTCGTGTGTCAACACATGCAGAGCTGTTAAGGGCAGTCAGTCAGTACTCTCCTGTAAAGCCCTTCCTTCTTGAACTTTCTGAGCTAATATTCTGGCAGGCACATGGTAGGAAGAATCAGTTTTGAGATTCTGATGATTTAGGTTTTAAACTCCCTGCTGACCAGAGTCAAGTCTGAGCTTTAGTCCTTGCTTTGTAAAATGAAGCAGCTGATTTACTTCATTAAGTTCTTTTCCTCCAAGTCTGTGGATTTTATTTTCACAGGCAGACATTAAGGAGGCTATCTAGATCACATTTGCACCAATTGCCAAGATTGCTGATAGATAACAAGGAATTAATTGCACCCTCATATAAGCTGTATAAATGGCAAAACTCATATTCTCACAGCAAAACATTTACAGACATGCCACACATTACTTGGAGATATTTAATCCCCGGAAATACTAATCTAAGATAAATTTTATTCCTGTACGCAGAAAAAATTTTAAAGGAATCATTCACAAACAGGTTGATTTTCTATTTTGCATTAGTTATTTATTAGCAATGTCCTGGCTTTTTATTTAGGCAGCTTTAGTCATAGGAGATGCATTAAAGAAAAACTTCCTTTTAGTAATTGATTAGAAGGTTGAATGAGTAACAGTTGTTTTTGCAAAGTGAAAGGTTATTAAGAGGCACTGAAATGCCAGATAAAAATATAGTAGAACCTCTATCGTTGGCCATCTCTCTACAGTGACCACCTCCTTAACTTGACCTAATTTTTGTGACCAGATGTGTACCACTGTACATATCAGCACATAGGCCCAGTTCCTTATGTTGATCACCTCTGTATGTCGACCAGTTTGTTACTATCCTTTGGGTGGCTGACTTACAGAGGCTCTATGTACTTTTTGATAAAAAGATAAGTTAAATATAATGTGGCATATTGAAAAGTGTTAACTTTGAAATCAGAGAGGATAGGATATGCGTTGCTTTGATGCCATTTGTATCTGAGATCATGGGAAAGTCTTTGAACTTTTTTCCTCTGTCTTGCAAACCAAGGTGTCTTGAAAAATAAATTAAGATATAAAATACTTGGCCAATAATGGTGCCAAATGACTGACTGGTAGATCATCTGTTCATGCCCATGTCATGGGCAGAAACCTGAAGTTAGAATTCGAGATAGTCGTTTTCTTCATTTACAACCTAGATAACCTCCACATAATAACCTTGCACTAAATAGAAACTTTATTTTTTCACACACAGTTGCTTTTTTTTTTTTTTTTTTTTTTCATCTACAACTACTATAACAAAGAAACTCTACTGTAAACTAGCTCACTAGAATTATTCCTGTGGTCTTTTGAATGTTTGGACAGAGCAGTATTAAAAATGTTGTACACTTGTTGGCTGTGGTACCTGGAAGTTGAAAAATGCTGAGATTCTGATCTTCTAAATTATTTGTATTATTCTGATCTTACATGGCCTAAAACGCATTTTTAACTCCAGAATGCAATTAAAGTTAACAAGGGAAAGAAATGAAAATCAGAGGCTACATGTAATATGTTTACTGTGCCCTTCTCTCCTTTCTCTTCTCCTGAAATTTGTGCTCCTTCTGATATTGCGTATGTAGAATTATATCCACATACATCTTAGCTGGATTGAGTTCTACATGAAATTTAAAAAGTCAAATATTTAACATGGCTTGATATCCTTTATGCCCTTTCTGGTCATTTCCCTAATGATTTTTATAAGCATGTAGAAAATTTCAAACATGAAATAGGCTTTTTAAAATATAATCCTATCATAGAAATTTTGGGGAAACATTGATGTATTCAATAAACTAATATACCCATTCAGATATTACACGTGTTCTAACGAGAACGGTTCTGAAACGAGACCTATTTTCTTGGATTTGCCTAGTTGCAAAAAAGAAAAAAAAAATCACTTCATGCTAACTCACTGTCGTTTTAAAAACACCTAGAGATTTTGATTTTGTTTTTATTTTTAACTCTGTACTTCGTTAAGAGAACAAAGGAATTCACTGGGATAGGAATAACAGATTTTTACTGTGCAATGAATTTAAATGTACTTCTATAAAGGAAGTCACGAACAGTGACTTCAACCTTTCATTTTCCTCAGGAGGGACCCAGTTGAAAGCATCATTCACGTTGGCTGAGAGAAAAGGCACAGTATTTTAGGTTGATTCTTCTTTCCCTCTTCAGTCTCTTTTTTGTCCCTTTCTATTTGCACTGCTCTTGTGAGCTTCTTATAGTTAGGGCCACATAGCTATTTAAAGATGATGTACATTTCAGCTAAAGGGATTAAGACATTTTGGCTATACTTCTCAAGAGCCAGGTCTTTGTATGTGATTGGTTCTTTTTCAAAACATGTGGCCTCCATCTGAACAGTAAGTTTGCCACATAACTTAGATTGGCCATGTCCTGGGTTTTGTTCAGAAACGTCTGCCTCTCTGTGCTGTATTTTTGTCCTTACAATATACTCCTTCTGTTTTGCTGGAGTGCTGGAGTTATTTGGAAAGGAAAAGTCCTTGTTCTGCTCCTGTAGCATTGGAGAGCACTGAGATGTTTCCCAAGTGCCCTTCCACGAAGCCCTTAAACGCCCCTGCCTTGTAATATCCTGAAGACAAGAGGTTTTTCTTTTAATTCTTTTCTTCTCTCCCCCTTTTTTTTTTTTTTTTTTCTGTTTTTCATTCCTTTGTTTTTTTTTGTCTTTTTAATATTTTTTCCTGCTTTTCTTGCAGGCCTACCTGCCTTCTACTCATTATTTACCTTTTTTTCTCTCTATTATTATCTTTCTTCTAATTCCATTTCCTTTTCATTAGGAAACCTAGAAGCCAACATATGGAGATTTATCCTGTTTGCACACAGGGAGAAGAATGCATACATAATGATTAATTGCTGTATGGTTTGTAATAAAGGAAGATTGGAAACAAATGACCATCAATAACAGATAAGTTGAGTAAACTATGACATTTTCATAGAAGTTTCTATAGACCACTACACAACTCTAGAAAAGAATCAGGAAGCACTCTTATGTATTAGTTTGTAAATATCACCAAGCAATTTTTGTAAGTGAAATAAAAAAATGAACTTCATAGCACTTATATTTTATGTTTTCTCATGTGAAAAATGTTGGTGGTAAGGAATGATTTTCTATTTTTGCAATTTTACTGCTATTAGTGAACACTCAGAGAAATTTGTGTAGGAAAATGCTTATGAGTGTCAGGGACAAGTGAGCTAAGGAGAAATGGAAAGAGAGATATCATTTTTATATTTATTAACTTTTAAAAACATGTTACTATGTTGTCTATGCAAAAAATAAATGTAACAATGTAAATCTGAAAAGTCAAAGTAAGATTTTGTTGAAAGAACTACTAAGCCATTCAATGCTAAAAAATAAAAATGAAAATAAAGAATTGGCATAACATGTAAATTCCTTCAAACTCACGGATGCTCTTCTAGAATGTTTATGGCTTAAATCATGTAAAATTGTCATTTTTTAGGGAAAAACTATTGGCAATTTCATACAATTAATCCAATCGTTCCTTATCTTCAGACATCCAACACGTATCACCAATTTGCCTGAGCAAACTGTGTCTTTAAAGTTGTATTTCATTTTTCTTCTGTGCTATAGAAACTTTCAAAACCTTACAATTTTCCTTGGCTACCTGGGTAGTACTGTGAAGTGTGACAATTCTGAATCACCTGCATCCAAGTGTTATTAGCGTCGCACATAGCTATAGATTAAGGTCTCATAATCTACCACTGAGATTTATAATGTTTTATCCCCTGGAAATCACTCTGAATTCTAGCCTTTCCTTGCTGGTCTAATGATCTCATTGCCCTAAAACTTGTGTTTCTACAGTGCAGTTAGAATCCTGTCCCTCCTAACCAAATGTATCTTAACTCGTTCTCTGTGCTCGCAGAATAAATACAGACTAAACTCATTTGCAAGGCATGCGTTTCAAACTAACTTGTCCTTCCTATTAGACCTCTACAGCTTTGTTGATGATTTTCTATTTGCCAAAAATTTACCTTCTTTATCTTGAAGACATCTTTTTACCATATAATGGTTTCACACAAATAAGCCTTCTCTCTATAATGCTGATCCCCAACCATCCACAAATAGTTTATCTCTTATTTATGTGTACATGTTCCCACACAACTACCCCACTTACAAATGTATTTATTGTGATGTGTGACAACTATTTCTTTATGTGACTACCTTCCCTACTAACTAGGGAGTTCTTGGCATCAGAGATGAAGGACTTGCTTACCCTCCTATTTCCTCATGCTGAAACTAGTCTTTGATAAGTAATTTTGTTGCTAATAAATATTGGAGTATTAAGTAATCTGTCATTGTTACTACTGGACTCCTTTTCATTGGAAGACAGTGTTTCAGAAAACTTTTTTTCTTTTAAAGTGAGTAAGCAATGTTAAAGAAAGTGTCGGGAATGGGGAAAATGCTTTTATATTGGGACATGAAATTGAATATCTATAGCAAATTCTCCATTTTTCTTATTATTCGACATAAGGCAATGATTTGGTTTTGAACATATTCCATCACATGCTCTTTGCTTATCTCCTTTGCCTCCTGTTGATGTTTATTTTGAGGATGTTTGAGGAAATATGCTAGTCTGACTTGTAATGTCTTTTTTTAAATTATGCTTTAAGAAATCTTGATCCTTCTTGTTACTTTGAGGTCTGATTTTTATAAATAATTGTAAAAGTTTAGGCTACTTCTATGCCATAGACAGAGTTGTTTTTCCAAAAAAAAAAAAAAAAAGAAAGAAAAGAAAAGAAAAAAGAAAGAAAGAAAAGAATAAAACTCTGAAAATTCTGATTGTTTCTATTTGCCAAAAATTTCTGGAGAAAAAATGAAAAGTTTCCTTCTCCACCACCTTTTCCCTTTCTCTCCTCCTCTTGATACTTAATTTTATGACTATTATACCTCCACCACATTTTCCCTTTCTCTCCTCCTCTTGATACTTAATTTTATGACTATTAATACTTGCCCTAATTTGGAAAAATAATAGCTTAACATCCTAGCCTGGCTGAGCTGGACTTGTACCGTTGTTGAAAAATATGAAGTTATCAACTTAAATTCTCACCATTAAATAAGAATCCTTTGATGGCATGTGGGGGCAGCATATTGCATGGATACATTACCAAGTGGCACTCAGAATTGGAGCAAGGAGATATTTCAGTCATCATATCATTGTCCTCTCCAAAGAACAGGCACCCTACCATATAGCTGCTAATAAAAGCTAGTATTCATAAATAACTCATTTTTTGCCTTTCTAATTCATCAAAATTAGCACCAAAGAATTCATCATTTCAAAATGATCCTAGTGGGAGTTTTAGAGGATGAAATAAAGGATTGTAACCGCTGCATTTTAGTTGTTGGATATCTTCCTTCCTCAACTATAAATGATTATTTTCTACGATCAAACAAATCCAAGGAATAGACGTTATTTAGCAGTGTGGTCTAGGCTACTACCACGCCAGTGTCTTGCTGATGGTGCCATTCACGCACTTCCTGTTGCTGTTTTCAGAGTGCCTCTGTGTTTAAACAACGTGGCACACTTACATGGATTACTATAAGAATTTATAAAATCCTTGGCTTATTGTGCATTGTATTTTAAAAATTAGCAACATTTCTCTGGAGCCCAAGCACAGGTGATGGTGCACATGACCATGAATGTTGAAGTGGAAAGTCTGAGAATGGGATGTTGATTATCTATTAGAAAGAGTAGACCTATTTCAGTTAATGTGAACAAGTGGAAATGAAACGCTGAAGTTTGTGGGGCTAAACACATGGCGACTTTTTAGTGTTACACAATTCCATTTCAATTCGTTTTGCTGTTGTTCTCCATTTCTTTTATTATTATTATTATTAAATCATAGCTGTGTACATTAATGCGATCATGGGGCACTATACACTGGTTTTATAGACCATTTGACATATTTTCATTAAACTGGTTAACATAGCCTTCCTGGCATTTTCTTAGTTATTGTGTTAAGACATTTATATTCTACGTTTACTAAGTTTCACATGGACCCTTGTAAGATGCGCCATAGGTATTCTTCGTAGTAAAGTATTCCATTTCAATTCTACCATCCTCACAGCCCAGTTCTACACCTCCGAATAAGAGTTGGTCTGTTGCTTTCCACAGGTTTCATGCAATAGTTAGATGATTAAAAAATCTGGGAATATGCAGTGCTTTCTTTCAATCTCCAGGTAATTATTGGCAATTGAGCTTTTTCATGGCCTGGCAAGCGTTCTCTCCTTTCTTCTGTTAGTTAATTTTTATTTATCCATTGAATGTCAGCGCAGATCCCCCCTTCCTCATACAAGCCTTCCCTGGTCTCCTTGGCTAGATCCCCCATAAAAATGCTCAGGGTTTGCTTACTTTCTCACACATGGTATCATTTCAGACCTACATTTGTTTACATGATTATGTTTATTGCTCTTCCTTCTCTATTAATCCTCAAGCCTTATAAATCTGAGGGCAGTCTTCACCTGCTATTGCATTATCAGTTCCTAGTATAATGTGTGACATGTCATTATCACTGAGTAAATAGTTTTGAAAGATGAGAGATTATTCAGAGCTAAAAGTAGTCATGTTGTGCTATACAATATGATTTGGAATACCTCTATAACTGAACACTTAGTTATGATTTTATAATTTTATTAATTTTATGATATTCAAATTAGTTTCATTTCTTTACTCTGAAGAGTAAATTAATGTTGAATGTTTAATGTTACTATATAGGTAACAAATATGTTTTTAGTTTTTAATTCCACAACATATATCTTTCCCTCCTATAATTCAATTAAAGATTCTCTTTAAAAAATAGTCCCTTTGGTTTCAGGGCATGACTACATTCACATTTTTATAGACCATTTATAAGTATTAGAAGCATTTGGACTTTAAAATACATATACAATTCTCCAAAGCTCATAGTGTAATTACAGTGTAGAAGGGCAGGTGGTTGAGAAGTTCTAGTAATTTAATTTGTTGCTCTAAGATCAGAATCTAAAATTTTAAAATCACAGAGGATTCTATTGCATGTGTCCAATGGACACACAATAAAAGCCACAGAAAGAGGATTTATTCACAGACTTATAATGAAGCCAAAGGAAACTATTAGGAGTTGAGTCATAGAACAGCACCATAAAAGCTGCTAAGGTTTGGAAGAATATATTACTCTCTGCCTCTCTTTTAGATAGAGGCTATTACAGAATATTAACTAGGGAAATGAATGTTCTAAATTCACTCATTCAAAGAAAACAAAGTGTCTCCGTGTGCCATGCCCTGAGCTGGGCCTAAAGCACAATGAAACCACACACAGCGCCTGAGTTGGGTGCCCTGGTCCTCTACTGCCTGATGCAATATTTGTTCCCGACCTAAAGAGGCCATGATCTGATCTGGAAAATTTGAACCTCTTGCCATATTCACAAGGTGCTTTAAAATCTCATTCAACCTTCCCACTTGAAGAACAATTTTCTCCTGCACAACAGTTGAAATCTTTGTGAAATTTCTATCTTACTCTATGACAGCAGTAGGCACTGTTGCCAGAAGAGACCAGTTACAGAGCTCTGTGTCTCCAAACTGTAGACATCAGACAATGTTTAGACAAAGCACAGTTCTGGTATTGCTGCCCAGTCAAGGCCCCCCAATACCTCAGCTTGAATACACCACTGCATGGTATTTTTGTTTCTATTTCAACGCACTAGAAAAATTTGCCTTCCTGGATCCCCGGGGTCCTATTTTCAGAGCGGGTATTTGTTTATAGATGCTATTGTGTTTGTAATTCCAGTTATGTTTGTCACTCAGCAGCTTCTGTGTTCAACCACCCCTGTACTGACTATACTTGGGAATAAGTAATACTTAATAAGTGATATTTTAAGCTAAACTGCTTTATCTAATTTATGAAATCATTTTGCTGGAAGAGCCCTACAGTGAAACACATAGCTCATCCTCTTTTCTAGAATAGTGGGATAGATTTTTATTGTCTATAAAATCCATTCTGGGTGGGTATCTATTCTCAGCTTTCATTATCTCCAGTGATAGCAATTCCACAGCCTCCCTTGGCAGTCTTCCCTATTGCTGAGCTAGCCTTGCTTATTAATCCTATAATAATACCTTATGTTCTCTAAATATTGAAGCGGTACTTAAGTTTCCCCTGCTAACTCATCCCTCCCTGCCCACCCTATGAAATGCTTCTAGAGGGGGCATAATTATGTAAGCACACAGCACCAAATGATCTGTTGTGCAGCCCTGTCCTGAGGCATTCCACAAGGGGCTTGTTCAGATGGACGTTGTCAGTCCATAGAAAATTAAGCTATTAAATCTGCAGCACTGGGGTGGTGATTGAATTGCTTGTGCACTGAGATAAAATTGCTTTGCGGTCAATATGAATTTCACAGTTAGTCGTGTTTTTCCCTTTTTACATGATCCCATTGTGTTGTTAGATTAATGCAATGATTTAGGGGCTATTCTGGCATGTTTGTACTGGTGTTGGGACGAGGGCATTGGCTGGACTTGTCCATCCTAGGAGGGTGTGGTTCAGGTGTTGTCCCGGGCATAGAATAGAATATTATAATAGGATAAGACCATCCTCCTTAGTTTTCATCAGTCAGTATTGGCACTCTACCCACGTCTCTTCAATTTCTTTTACTATTTCTGTGCTTCCATTTCTACTTTCTGGATACTTTACTTATGCTGGCTAGTCCTTGAGACTCTTGGGAGGACCACCCTCTGATAGCTAGAGAGCGGAGGCTCTGGGAGTTCACGTCTCCCGGGTGTGTGTAAAAGCTCTCCCACCTTAAGTTGAGATAATGTGTCTAATGTGCAACCTTAACTTACAACCTGTAGTTCCCCAACCTAAGGCTTGGCTTCCTAGAACTTCATTTTGAAAACGTAGTCTTGCTTGCCTTCTTTCCCTTCTCTGTCTTGTTTTCCCACAACTCCCTTACAGGTTTATCCTGGGAGCATTTCTTTAATAACTTTTACCAACCAATCCTCATCCTAACCTTGGGCTTCTACGAAAGCAGACTCAAGACACTAGTGGTCTACAGAGAATGTGACAGTCAGGCTACCCAGCATGGAGTGGTTCACTGATCTTATTACTATTGCTGTTTTCTGAGATGACAATATTTATGCCTCAGTCAAAAACACAGCAACTTCTTTTCTTTCTGGAGTTTTCCTCAGGTCCATTATCTCTGCTGTGCTCCTGAAACCGGCTATAAGAGCACAAGAAACATACAACCTTCAGTTACAGAATTTGTCTCTCAAACTGGACTGTGAATTCTTTGGAGACACCTGGTCGTCAGAACCCGAGAAGCCCTCACATAGTATTTTCCACTCCATAGCGGCTCGGTAGCTATCTGCCACCTTGTGTGATGAGAGGACATACGTCCCCCTGTGTTCATGCTAACAGTTCTTCTGATTGATTCCCTTTGATTAGCCACTTCTGTTTCAGTTTGTTCAGCTGAGCTCTCTAAGCACTGATTTATCTCTTTAAAGTCCAATACATTTTATATCCCCAGTTCAGTAAATATCTGAGTACCAGAATAATGAAGAACCAATGGCAAGTTAGGAAATGATGCATTTTGGAACAAAACAATAGAAACAACTATGATCATTATGTTGTCTCCTTTTATTTTTCCCCTAGGGTCTTTCCCTCACACATGAAAAAAAAAAAAAATTCAGTTCTAACTCTGTTTATTTCTGTGTGTATGTGTGTGCATCTCAAATACTTTAGAAATGTTAACTAAGAAACATGCTTTATCTCAGAAATGAATATCTCTTCATGAATGAAAGATGACCTGAATATAGTTATCACCAAAGACAACTTACCTGGGCATGAATGTTCCAGAAGCTATTATTGAAATACACAACAGCACACTTAATATAGTATTGATGTCTCCTTCAGTTCTAAACTCTTAAAACCTGAAATATCTTGTTATATCCCCTCTTTCCGTGAGTGCTGTGTACACAGTTGGCACTCCACAAGAGTTTTTCCAAGTTAAATTTGAATAGATAAAGCCAGGATCAGATGAATTTGGCACTGTATTTCTTGTGAGCACATAAAAAAAGCTATTTTTCAAAGTCCTGCCCCAAATACATAATTGATAACAGTGAAAAATAAATAAGGAAATCGTATTTATGTTTCATGTTCCTGCAATCATTAGCAAGCTTTGAATTGAGAAGTCAAAGTATAATTAAATAATGACATTGTTCTAGGATGACTTCATACCCTGTTGTAGACTAGCATATGATTTTCCTAGTTATCACATTACTCTTTTAAATATAGAGAAATTTCAGTCACAAAAAATAAATATTGGGAAAGATTAGTAACAGGAAAACCTAAGGTCTTATTCCATAACCATGCATGTTTTTGATTTGATTAGTATCCTCTTAAATTTGTGTATGTGTTGTAAGCATGTGATTTGTGTGTATGGTAATGTTTCCATATGTTACTTTTATGTCAGAGTGTAAAAAGTCTTGTAATCCTCTAAAACTATTCTTAGTCCTTCTTCAAATCAGTTGTTTGCCTTTTCACTGACCTGATACTACCTGGTAGACTATTTCCCTGTTCTTATCCCCAGAGGTGAGATAGTGAGTGATCATTTGAATCCAGGGCACTCTGAACATTTTATGCCCAATTAGAAAGCCATGCCAATATTTGCAGTGTCAGCACATGTAACATTCAGTGCTGGGAAGGTGGCTTAAGAAGTCACAGGATTGGGCGGCGCCTGTGGCTCAAAGGAGTAGGGTGCTGGCCCCATATGCCGGAGGTGGTGGGTTCAAGCCCAGTTCCGGCCAAAAACTGCAAAAGAAAAAAAAAAAAAGTCATCACGGGATTTCGTCAAAAGTATGTTAAAAGTATTTCTCTTCGTTAACCCGTCACTTTTTAACTCTAAAACCATATTAAGGGAAAAATAAAAACAAAAGAAACTGATTTCAATCTGCTGGACAATTTAACTTTTAAATTTAAGTGAATCTGCAATTAAGGCAATTTAATATGGCCCTTGTTCTTGGTTAGCAATTTCCTTTTATAACTGGCATGGGTGAGATTTGAAATATTCAGCAGAGTGATGCATGCAAGAAAGTTGTATCTCCTTTGCTCAGTTATTGAATGACAACAGGGGACAAAGCTGTCTTACTTGTTCTGTATAATTAGGCTATGATTTCTGATATGATTGAAAATCCTTCCTACAATAGCCGGACAACCCTATTTAGTTTCCATTTCTGTGAGGAAACCCTCTCCCGGACTCAGTGATTGGAGAGACCCGGATTTGCATCCAGCCACATGACTGTAGACAGGTTGTATAATTTTACAGTTTATTTTCCTCATCTATACAATGGGACTATGTTAGAGACTTAAGGTGAGAATAATAACAAGAACAGTTATGGCTACAGTGCTGACACCGAGTAAGTGTTCCTTAATGGGGCTAATGAACAATATTGACAGTAAAGTCACAGTTGTTTCCATGGACTTCTGCCTTTACAATACTTAATTATTATCTAAGCTTTTCACAATACAAATATAAGGTAATCTTTTAAATTTATTCCCAAATGAATAAAGTAAAGATGTCTTTAAAAATAGGAAGTAATTAATCTGAGTACAGGAGCTCACACCTATAATCCCAGCTATTTGAAAAGTTGAGGCAGAAAGATTGCTTGAGATAAGGAATATGAGACCAACCTGGGCAATATATTGAGACCCTGTTTATTTAAAAAAAAAAAAAAAAAAATGAACCCACCACCCTCGGTATATGGGGTTGGTGCCCTACCCACTGAGCCACAGGCACCACCCACACCAGCTATTTTTTGTTGCAGTTGTTTAGCTGGCCCCCCTGCCGGGATTGAACTCACCACCCTCGGTGTATGTGGCTGGCGTTGTAACCACTGTGTTACCAGGCCCCAGCCAAACTGCAACAACAAAAAAAAATAGCTGGGCATTGTGGCGGGCGCCTGTAGTCCCAGCTACTCAGAAACTGAGGCAGGAGAATCACCTGAGCCCAGGAGTTGGAGGTTGCTGGGAGCTGTGGCACTCTAGAGGTTGCTCTAAGCTGTGATGCCATAGCACTCTACTGAGGGTGATAAAGTGACACTCTGTCTCTAAAAAAAAAAAAAAAATGAAGAGGCCAGTCTGCTTGAATTACTTTCTATTCCTAATATTGATTAAATATTTTCTTATGGTAATCTTTTGCATTCTTTAATAGTTTATTTTTTTTTCCTATCGTACAAGAAGATTCATAAAGACTCAATGTCTTTTTATTTTTAAGAAACAGTGTTCGGATTTTATATTCAGTTTAATAGTTTGGAGGGAGTTTTATGCAGCTGTGAAACAGCAGATGATAAATCAAAAACTAATATTTCCAACTACCTCAGAAAATAAAAGTCTGTGACAAACTAAATATGGGCTAAACGAGGCTTATGGATGATTTGTTCTAATTAGATGTAAGGTAAATGTTCCTGCAATTGTGGATTTTATTAAAGTCAGAGTATGTGGTTGTTCAGGCTTTCTGGCATTGCCCTTTAAGGAATCATTTGAAAATATTTTGGGTCTGCTGTCGGTGAGACAATATGGCTTGGCAGTGTATTGGTAACTTAATAAGCTCACCACATTTGTCATGCAGAAACTGTTTTTTATATGCAAAGCTGTCAGACAGATTGAGTGTATAATTCTTCTTTGCATGAAATAATATGATAAAACTCCAGTATCAAATTGAATGCTGTACTAGCATTTAGAATCTTTCATGCATAGGTTGGAATTGTTTTACAATGGAAGCATTGTTTGATGACAAATACTCCTTTTGTAACATTCATCAGTTATGTTTTAATAGCAGGCATTATCCTCTTGGATATAGGTCTGCCTTTTTTGCTGTTAACATGGTGGAAAATGAAGCCTGCTTCTCAGTTATGTTTGATATTTTTAAAAATGCTTAACCGCTACAGTTGGACTACATTATCAGCGTTGTGGATATTTTCATTTTTTCCTAAAAAACCTACTATATCATATTTCACCAGTTTTGTGATAGAGCAGCCACTATTTATCTCCATTCTGGTTTTGACTCTATTTCCAACGATCATCCTTACTGATATAATATTTTAAGTGTCAATTTACTACAGAAGAGAAGTGCATGTAGTGTGTGTCCATAAAATGCACGTTGGCGCAGGCAGTCACAGAATTAGCAGAAGTTGTGGATATGGCCCATGTGGCAAATTCTAGAAGGTCAGTCATTTATATTTTGGTCAGTGGGGGACATGCTCAAAGAACAGGACCTCCCATGGCAGTTTAAAGGGGCTGAAAGGCAAAGAAATCACTACAAATATGCACACAGCAAATGTGCTTAAAGTAGCTCTTGCCAAGCCAGTTCCTGTTACAAAGTGGCCCCGTGCCAAAGCTCTTCCAAGCACTCCACTGCTACTTAATGTATTTGGTATGTGGGAGAAACTCTTAGCTCTGGGACTGCCCATTGTACTGGGTCTGTCACGTCTGGAGTGTGAGCATTCCAAAGCCTCCCACCACCCAGCACAGAACTGGACAGGGAGGACAGTGACAGGCTTTAGCCTGAGTGGGAACACACCAAAAAATACATTTGTGAAAGTTGTTGACTTCTCTTTCTCTCTCTTCTTTCTTTCCTTTTTACCACTCTCCACCCCACTCCTCCATTCCTCTCTTTCTCCTCTCCCTCTTTTTGATTTTTATTCTCTTTTATTTTTGAAGGGAACTCTGTTCTAAATGCATTAAAATGATTATAAAATATTCATGGAAATTCATAGGCCTGGGCTTGTAAAACCTTAATTTTTCAGCTGATCAGCCTTTCCGGATTCTCTTAACAAAGGAAAACCAGATCTTTTACATCCCATAACTTCATAGCAAAGCCTCCATCTGGAATGAATTCGGCGTCTTTAACAAATATGTGTTCCCTATTCAAAAACCGTCTAAAAATAGAGCTCAGACAAGAAAGAAAAAATATTTTAACATTTTCTTCATATTTTGTATGGTAAGCACAGTTTGAAACAAGTTTTTTTCTGTTCATTTTCACAGGCTTAAGAGTTGAGTTACTTTTGTATGCATGTACAACATATTTTGCTCAAGTATGTTTTTGGTTCAAAATACAGTCTAGAAATTGTGTTTGTCAGCAAGGCACAGCTCTTCTCACAAGTCAGCTTTCACATAAAACTCAAAGACAAGTATCCAAAGGGAAGGATTCAATCAAGATGTACTGACACATGGCAATACTGAGTTTTTTGGCGTAGTTTTACCTGAAGAAAAGCATAGTCAACCTGTTGAAGTTGTGTTTGCAGCATAAATTAAAAAAAAAAAAAGAAAGAAAAGGGGGTGGCGCCTGTGGCTCAAGGGATAGGGCACCAGTCTCATATACCGGGGGTGGCAGGTTCAAACCCAGCCCCAGCCAAAAACTGCAAAAAAAAAAAAAAAAAAAAATGGCAATGATTTAAATACTAAACCAAGCAATAGCCTTCAAGGAAAGCTGAACCCTGTAACAACTATAATACCTCTATCATTTGTTAATCAGCTACCATGTGTTAGACATTATATTATGGGATATATACAAATATATTTATGAATATACAGAGATAAATCTTCTCATTGAATCCTATAACGAAATTTTTAGTTAGTGTATGATCACAAAACTGAAGCTCAGAAAGTTTAGCAAATTTCCAAAGGTGAACTGGCTGACAAATACCAGCATAGATACTCAGACTCAGGCCTGACAATGTCTCCTTTGCCATCATGTTCCCGCATTAGGATAGGAAAAAGTGACTATATATTGATCTTTTTGGTCTAATACACATTTGAATAATTAGAAAACAATTCAGTTCAAATTCTATATAACTGCTTTTTCTTCCTAGCCTTCTAACACTATTTGATGTTTTAAAGTATATAGTTTTAGCAAACCTGAAACTATACTTTTAAAAATGCTATCCTTATAATTTCATTGAAAGAAGCTTAAAATTCTAAAATTAAACATAGAATATTAATGTATATAACAGTTTTGATTATTCTTGACCTGTAAAGCTTATCACTTTGTTATTGTGTGAAGATACTACACGAAATACTAGAATTTATAGTTAATGGGCATTTATAGGGATGCTTGTAAACTGCTGAACATGTTGCTATCATAGGATTAATTTCTAGCAATCGGAATATTGTCTAGGGATATTTGATGCAAAATGTTGAAAATTCTCCATGTGATAAAAACTGTTTTTTCTATAATAAGACTTAGAAATATGCAAGGGAATCTTAAATTTCAGATGTACATGCATCTTCTGATGTCATAAAGTGCTTCACAAAACCAGGGACTAATATAATGGTAAAACAATCTTATAAACCTAAAAACAAATATTAAATAACACAACACTGTTTGTCTCTACTATGCTTAGTGTTTTCAAGTGCAGAGTAAAGAGACATGTATGGCGAGGCTGATCTTTCTAAATTATATTCATGGTGGAAAGCTGTATCTAGTATTTGTGTTTTAGGAAAGATCAAGTGATTTGGAAAACAACTCCAACTGATATCATAAGTAAGAATAGTACAACTGGAGGCTGGGTGCAGTGGCTCACACTTGTAATCCTGGTCTCACGTTCCTGAGCTGGGAGGCCCGAGCTCATGAGTTTGAGACCAGGCTGAGCAAGAGTCAGGCTCTTTCTCTATTGAAAATAGACAAAATAGCGGGGTATTGTGTCAGGCACCTGTAATTCCAGCTACTCAGGAGGTTAAGGCAAGGGGATCGCTTGTGTCCAAGAGTTTGAGGTTGCTGTGAGCTATGACACTAGAGCACTCTACCCAGAGTGAGATTTTGTCAAAAAAAAAAAAAGAATGGTTCAAATGGAAGGGACATAGGTCTTCTATTCTGGCCTTCCCATTTTTGAGGTGGAAAAACTGAGGCTTATCAGTATCAAGTGACAGGTCTGTGACCTAAGTCTAGTTAAAGATGCAAGGATCTGAGAGCAAAACTTGCATGCCCTTGGGTGACATGATTGACCCTCTTTTAAGACCACATCTATTTTGTGTTGATTTGCATTTGTTTTTACATGCCATCTATGAAATAGCAACTCTAGCATCTTAACTATCACAAATGAGGCTTAGTATGTATTTTATACTTCATCTCTGAATTATATCAAAGCAAATAAAATGCTTCATGCTTTACAGATTGACGTCAACTGAGGCACATGCAAAATAAGAGTAATTGACTCACTTTTAGCTGATCGTGTGTCCTTTATAAACTACAAAATAGACTCTATCCTGTAAAGGTTTATAACAGTGGTTCTCAGCGTGTGATCCTTGGCCAGTAGCCTTAGTGCTATCTCGGAACTTGTAAGAAATGCTAAGTCTTCAGTATCTCTTGCCATAATGAGATGAGCTATATATTAACCAGAGTGATATAAGCATTCCTAATTCTATATGAAATAAGCACATTGCACCCCATAAATGCATTAATGTATACGTGATCTATTTATTTATAATTTAATTAAAAAAAAAAAAAAAAAGAAATGTAAAGTCTTAGATTCCTGCTCAGACCTACTAAATCAGAAACTATGGGAGTGGGATCTAGCAATCTTGATGTTAAAAGATCTCCGGATAATTCTGATGAATGCCGATGTGTCAGAGCTACTGGTCTACTAGTTTAGATTATACTGGTCTAGCTTTCCTCCCTCCCTCCTTCCCTGTCTTCCTTCCTTCCTTCTTCCTATACTTTCTTCTTTTTTTCTTCCTCATTACATAACTATTTCAGTGTATTGGTTTTACATAATTAATGTCTTTTAAATATACAATTATTAAGCAACCGCTTTTTCAGCTATTATCCCTGACTTCTGATTTGGTTTACAACCCGTTTCGTGACTGCTTTGTGGATGAGTGGGTCAGCATTGTCAGTTTTGATATGATTCTGGGCAGTTGTTTTTCTTGCTAATTTCAGAGGATTGCCTCACCTGTTTGTGCTGCTCTGATCCTAACTGGCATCTTTATTGGAAGACCTCACTGAGAGGTCAGCCGTCCTAAGCCAAGAGACTCCTTGGTCTTCTCACCTTTGCTGCCCTCTCACCCCTTCCTGTGGTACCTTGTGGACAGGACGGTGGAAGGGGACAAGTTAGCTGGAGAAGCCTGCCTTCTCCAGGGCCTGTGCCATAATTCTTCTGGAGATAAGTGGAAAAACCTCATTCTTCAAGCTGTAGGTCCAAATTCCCTTTTCACCAGCACAAAATTCATTTCATGATCCTTGTCTGACTGAAGAATGACCAAGATAAATGGCATTTACAGATGAAAAAAATCTTGGGACAGGGGCTTTGGAGTGTGCCTAATAAGAAATTAGTTGTTCTCCCTGTCAGTGTTCTGTGTGCTGGTGTGTGTGCCAGGAAGTGGCTGCAGGTCCTCACAGATGTGGAATTTCTGATCTGAACTTCTGATCTTTTGTTGTCCAAAAATGGCTGGAGAGTGCTCTGTTGCACAATCATTAATCATGATTATTAGTCAAAGGGATAGGAGAGGTTTATGGCTGTTATTGAATTCCTAACAGCACTGCAAAGTGGACAGACTTCAGGTAACTCTTAATACTTTTATTTTTAAAAAGGTAGAATGGTGTTGTCAGGACAGTCAAATCTTTCTAGGGAGGTAGACAATGACTTAAATAAGCTTCACATTCACAATTCCAAGAGTTCCGGAAAGAACCTTTGTATAAAATAATATTTTACTGACAAATCTCACATGCCATAAATTCCTTTAATAGACAAGAAAGTTGTGAGTAAATTAGAAGAAGATCTGAAGTTAAAATACCTTGAGAGAACACAAATTATTGCCTTAAAATTCCCGACATGGTGCAGAGTTCTGTTGTCAGATTCTGTACTGGGGTGGGGTGATGAACACATTTTGTTGGTGGCAGGTGGGAAGAAAATGAGAGCTTTAGCATCTTTGGTGCCCAAAAAGATGGTTTCCAGGGGAAAAAATGGACATGAGGCGAGACATAAAGATTGCCTTGCATTTTTGCTTAGGGTAGGTCTCTACTGATACATTTCCCCTGTTAAAGCACAGTCCTAGATCAAAGCAATGTCAAATACATGGAGGGAGAGATTTTAATAAAGTTTGTCTGTCTTCTACCAGGACTGTCTATATACCTTGTGAAGACTAATGCAAAATCATAATGTTTGGCTCCTTGTTAATATGTGTGTACGGATGGATGGATGTATCAGTGTTTTTCAGCATTTTTTAGTCATGACACACTTGAAAGTATAGTTATACTTCCACAGCACACTTAAACTATGTTGATAAAAAAAAAAAAAGAATATACTTACTGTGCTTTGACCTTATTTAGAAAATTAGCTAATGTTTTTAAATTTTTTCCAGGTACACCTAAGGTCTTTTCATGGTACACTGATTGAAAAATCACTGATATATATTTGTATATATATAATTTCAAAATGGTAGCAGAGAATTCAACCAAAAATGATGTCCTTCTAAGTGAGGAGTCAGGTGCAAAGGTCTCATGTCCATGATGCTTTCTTCTCCTTACTAGTTCTTTCAAGACTTTTTCCCCCTTTTTTGCCCGATGTATAGTGCCACTGGGATGCTATCTTATGACAAAACACGATTTTGTAAAGTCTGATTATAACATCGTGTATTTAAAGTTTCCTCTTGATTTAACAGAGGATTTTTGAAGATGGAAGAATACTTTCTCTAGCGGCCAAATAAGTTGAGAGTTGGATGTGTCTCAAAATCGTATGGCTCTGGCCCACTCATAATATTCTTCAGAGCATGCATTCCAAGTTTGTAATAGTGAAATTGGGGGAAATGACAAATCCTTCCCTCTGTTCCTAACTCAGGTGTTCTGATAAGAGAAGAAAACTTTTAGTCTGAATCTATTATAGCAAAAGCAAATCTGATTTTACTATAAAATCACCTAAAACAAATTCTGCTTTTTAGGAGATATCAGATATCTTAGCTGCTTCTCTGTGTTTTGCTTTCTTGGTTTGAAAAGATAATTATATCATAGTATTTCAGTAGAATAGCTAATAAAGTATATTTTATGTGTTATATTATCTCTTCCTGTTATCTATCTATCTATCTATATGTATATATATATCCTTTAAAATAATTAAAGTTCAATCCTCTTTGTATAAATAAAATGTTCTCTTTAATACTTTTTAGTTTAAATTTAATTAAATGATTTTTTTTAATTGTTTGGGATTCAGGGTACAAAGAATTAAGTTATACTGATTGCTGCTCTTAATTAAAGTCTCTGTTGTAATTGTGTCCCAACCCCAAGAGGTGTGCTAAACACTATGACCTCCCATCCCTCTCCCTTCTCCCACTCCCTGCTCCCTCATTCCCCTACCTTCCACCTTGTATTAGATCATCTACTGCCTTTATATTAGAATTGAGTACATTGGATTCTTACTTTCTACTCCTGTGAGGCTTCACTAAGAAGAATGTGTTCCACCTCCAACCAGGTTAATACAAAAGATGTAAAGTCACCATCTTTTTTAATTGTTGAATAGTATTCCATGATATACATATACCACAGCTTGTCAATTCATTCCTGGATTGGTGGGCATTTAGGTTGTATCTCCATTATGGCAATTGTAAATTGAGATAAACAGTCTAGTCATGCAAATGTCTTTATGATAAAGGGATTTTTTTTTATTCTTCTTGGTAGATGCCTAGTAATGGGATTGCAGAATCAAATGAGAGATATAATTTGAGGTCTTTGAGGATTATCCATACTTCCTTTCAAAAAGGTTGTATTAATTTGCAGTCCCACCAGCAGTGAAAAGTGTTCCCTTCTCTCCACATCCACACCAGCATCTGTAGTTTTGAGACTTTGTGATGTGGGATAATCTCACTGAATGTAGGTGATAAATAAGGGTAGTTTTGATTTGCCTTTCTGTGATGATTAAGGATGATAAGCATTTTTTTTTTATATGTTTGTTAGCCATTTTTCTTTCTTCTTTAGATGCTCTATTCACATTCCTTGCGCAGTGATATATGGAATTGAGTCTTTTTTGTTGATTAATTTAAGTTCTTTATAGATCCTAGTTATTAAGCTTTTGTCTAATTCACAATATGCAAATATCTTTTTCCATTATGAAGGTTGTCTATTTGCTTTGTTTGTTGTTTCCTTAGCTGTACAGAAACTTTTCAGTTTAAGTGCCATTTGTTTATTTGTATTGTTGTTGCAATTGTCACAGAAATCTTCTTCATAAAATCTTTCCCCAGGTTGATATCTTAAAATGTGTTCCCCACACTTTATTCAAGGATTTTTATTGTTTCATGCATTAAGTTTAAATCTTTTATTCATTTTCAATCAATTCTTGTAAGCGATGAGAAGTGTGGATCCAGTTTCAGTCTTTTACAGGTGGTTGTCCAATTCTCACAGCACCATTTGTTGAATAGGGATTCTTTTCCCAGTGTTTGTCCTTGTTTGGTTTATCAAAGATCAGATGGCAAGTAGAGACTAGTTTCATCTCTTGGTTTTATATTCTGTATGTGTATGTCTCTATTTTTGTGCTAATACCATGCTGTTTTGATTACTGTGGACTTGTCATATAACCTAGTTTGGTAGACTGATGCCTCCAACTTTGTTTTTATTACTAAGAATAGCCTTAGCTATACAGTTTTTTTTTTTTTCTAGTTTTATACAAGACTAAGCACTATTCTTTCCAGTTATGCAAAATATGATGTTGGTATTTTAATGGGGATTGCATTGAATCTGTAGATTGTTTTGGGTAGAATAGACATTTTGCCAATTTTATTATTCCTAGCCAAGAGGATGGTATGTTCTTCCATTTGGTAGTGTCTTCTGCTATTTCTTTTCTTAGGATTTCATAATTCTCTTTGAAAAGATCTTTCACCTGCTTTGTTAGGTATATCCCTAAGTATTTCATTTTCTTTGAAGCTACTGTGAAGGAATGAAGGAAATTGTGTCCTTGATATGTGTCCTTCTCAACTTGGCTGTTATTATTGTATAAAAAGGCTTCTCATCTGTGGACATTGATTTTATACCATGAGACATTACTGTATTTCTTAATGCCTTCCAGGAGTTTTGAGGTTGAATCTCTGCGGTTTCCTAAGTATAAGATCATGTATCATCAGCAGAGAGTGAGAGTTTAACCTCCTCTGCTCCTATTTGCATGCCCTTTATATCCTTCTCTTGCCTAATTGCATTGGCTAGGACTTCCAGCCAATGTTGAATAATAGTGGCAGTAGTGGACATCCTTGTCTGGTTTCAGGTCTAAATGGAAAAGTTTCAGTTTTACTCCATTCACTATTAATGTAGCTATGGGTTTGTTATAGATGGCTTCAATCATTTTAAGAAATGTGCCACCTATGCCTATATTCTTAAGTATTCTTGTTATAAAAGCATGCTGAATTTTGTCAAATGCTTTGTCTGCATCCATTCAGAGAATCATATGGTCCTTGTTTTTGCTTCTAATGATATGGGAATTATATTTATGGATTTGTATATGTTAAACCAGCTTTTCATTCATGGGATGAAGCCTACTTGATCATGATGTATAATTTTTTCATGTGTAGCTCCAATCTAATAGCTAAGATTTTGTTGAGTATTTTTGCATCTATATTCATTAGTGAAATTGGTCTCCTTTTTAGTTAGGTCCTTTCCTGATTTTGCTGTTGGGGTGATATTTGCTTCAGAGAATGTGTTGGGGAAGATTCCTTCCTTCCCAATGTTTTCAGAAAGGTTTGGCAGTGTAGACACAAGCTCATCTTTGAAAGTGTGATACAATTCTTGTGTGAAGCCATCTAGTCATGGGCTTTTTTTTTTTTTTTTTCCCTCTGTTGGAGCTTTCTTATTGTTTCTGCAACCTCAGGGCATGATATTGGTATGTTAAAGAGATCTATTTCTTCCTGGTTAGGTCTCAGAAGATCGTGTGATTCCAGGCATTTGTCCATTTCCACACATTGTCAAATTTCTGAGCACAAAGTTTTTGGTAGTAGTCAAAAATCATGTCTTGAATCTTTGTGCTATCAGGTGTTATTTCCACCTTTTCCTTTCTGACTGAGGTTATTAAAGATTTTATTTTTCTATTTCTGGTTAATCTGGCCAGGGGGTTATCAATTTTATTTTATCTTTTCAAAGAATTAAGTTTTTATTTCATTAATTTTCTGAATGATTCTTTTATTTTCAATTTCATTTATTTAATTTTCTTTTCCTCTGCTTGGTTTGGGAATAGATTGCTCTTCCTTTTCCATTTCTTTAAGATGTTAATTAGGTCATTGATGTGCTCTCTTTCTGTTTTTCAGATGTCACCATCTAATATGATAAATGTTCCTCTTAGGACTTCTTTTGCAGTGTCCCACAAGGTTTTTGTGCCTTGTGTCTTCATTGTTGTTATGTTCAAGGAAGTTAACGATTTCCTTTTTAATCTCTTCCTCAACCCAACTCTCATTCAGCATAATTTGTTTAATAGCCATGCCTTTCTGTGGGAATGACAATTTTTGTTGGAGGAGATTTCTACTTGTATTGCCTTTTGGTCTTCAAAGATACATAGTTAAATTTCAATTCTCTTAATTTTGTTGACATTTAATTTGTGTCCCAGTGTATTATCTATTTTGGAGAATGTTCCATGGGCTGACGAGAAGAACATGTATTCCTTACCTCTGTGTTCTGTATGTGTATTAAGTCCCATTTGTTCTAGGGTCACATTGAAATCCCTTATATCTTTGTTTAGTTTCTGTTTAGAGCAGAGGTTCTCAACCTGTGCAAACTGTATTCAAGGATGCAGCATTAGGAAAGTTGAGAACCACTGGTTTAGAGGATCTATCCAGTTTTGTCAGAGGGATGTCAATGTCCCCTGCTGTTATAGTGTTATGGGATATCATATTGCTCAGACCATCAAAGTCTGTTTCATAAATCTGGAGGCATTTAATTTGGGTGCATAAATATTAAAAATTGAAATGTCTTCTTGTTGTATTGTTCCCTTGACCAATATGAAGTGTCTATCTTTGTCTTTTTTGACTTTAGTTGCTTTAAATCCACTTGTATCTGAAAATAACATTGCAACCCCTATTTTCTTCTGATTTCCCTTAGGTTGAAAAATTGTCTTTCATCCCTTAACCCTGAGTTTTACTTTGTTCTTTGAGGCTAGGTATGTTTTGCACAGACCCGAAATGGAAGGCTTATTCTTTTTTTATCCAATCAGCCAGCCTATGCCTTATCAGTGGGGAATTCAAGCCATTAACATTTATTGAGAGAATTGAGAAAGGTGGTGGAGTTCTTTTCATCTTATTTTGTTAAAGTTCATTGCTTAGTTTTATCTTTTGCATCATTCTGGAAGCTAGATTTTGTCCTTTAGTTTCTGGGTATTTACCTTGTTGGTGGTCTATTGTGATGGTCAGTGTGTAGAATAGGTCTAAGTATTTCCTGTAGAGTTGGTCTTGTTGTGGCAAACTTCTTCAGTGTTTGCATATCAGTAATTGATTTGATTTCCCTGTCAATTTTAAAGCTTAAAGCTTTAATTCTATATCTTGCTAAGTAGAAGTTTAAGTAGATTAAAGGTAGATGACCTTTAATTTTTTTGGAAATTTTTTTTTGTTTAAGGTTGGAAATTTTTTTGTTTAAGTAGATTAAAGGTAGATGACCATTCTCTTATGGCTTGAAAATTTTCATCTGAGAAGTCTGCAGTCATCCTAATGGATTTTCCCCTATAGGTCAATTGGCACTTACTTCTGCCAGCTTGCAGAATCTTCTCTTTTGTCTTGACTTTGGACAGGTTCATAACAATGTGTCTTTGAGTAGCTCTATTTGAATTGAGCTGAACTGGGTCTGATATCCCTCTGAAAGGAGTGTGTCAGAATCTTTGGTGATGTTTGGGAAATCCGATAGTAGGGCTTCCATTCCTCTGGGGCATTCTTCTTTCCCTTCTTGGATACCTATAACTCATATGTTTGAACTCTTCATGAGGTCCCAAAATTTTATCAGTGAACGTTCTGCTCTCTTTCTCTTTTTTCTGTCTCTTTAACTGCCTGAGTTAACTCACAGCTTTATCTTCTACCTCTATATGGTCTAATCTATTATTGATACTTTCTTCTGCATCTTTAAGTTCCCTGCTGGACTGCTTCATGCCCTTCAACTCTGCTGTATCCTTTATATATTCTGCATATTGTTCATCTCCTATTTGATTCTGGTTTTGGATTTCCTTTTGGTTATTTTCCACTTTCTCAGCAATTTCCTCCATTGTTTTTACCATCCATATTTTAAATTCCCCTTCTGTCATTTCTACTATCTTTTTATATGTGTAATCTTCTGTAGTAGC
>CAUYPK010005081.1:0-70044 GCA_963574355.1 Loris lydekkerianus | reverse complement strand
GCGAGCGGTTGTGACCGGGTGGCCATCACAGAAGGAGAGGGTGCTAGGCAGGGAGGGTGTTGCCCAGGGTCCTCTTCATTCTCCCCCGCCTCCCCCCCCCCCCCATTCAGAACAATATGACACACTGCGTGAAGGGGCTGAGGACCAGTTGATATGATAAATAAATAGTAATTATGTGGTCGGCCTTTCAGCACTTCCTCTGGGGATATTAATAGCCATTAATGCCCCACTGTTTTGCATTGCACCAGAGCCTGACAGACAGAGCACCAGGGAGGCCACTGCCCTGGCCCCGTACTCACCCCCCTAACCCACCAGCATTGCCTCATTTGCTTCAGAATTTCAGGAAGGAAATGAACTAGCAAAGACAGGGGGTGGAAAATTAAAAGGGGTGAAAACTAATCCAAGGGGGAAGCGATTTAGTTTTTCAACCAAATTGGTTGTTAACATGGCTTCTTGGATGGTTGTGAGTGGGATCTCCTAGGGGTCCTCTTGTGACTTTTCCAGACGTCTGACAATAGTCACCAGGAAAGCTCATCTCCTGTTCCTTATAGTTACTGGGGCTGAGAGAAATTAGTAAGTGAGGTCAGAGGCAGACTCAAATTTCCTCACCTGTGCAAGTTACAAGGCAGGAACGGGACAAACCAGGCAAGTTTAGCCAAAAGGTGAACATCCTCGGGTCTCACCCTTCTTCATGCAGCAGCACAGGGAACTGAAAGAGCAGGAGCCTGGAAGTCAGAGCCTGCGGTTAACAACCTGGCCCTCTTCCACACTAGCTGCAGGTCCTGGATGACAGGTGGTAACAAAAGGGAGCAGCCTTTGGGCAAGAAGACTCAACTTGTTTATAGCTGTGTTATCTTGGGCAAGTTACATACCTTCTCTGAGCCTTCATTTTTCTCAGAAAAAAAAAAGTTCTTAGAATAGGTCAGTATATAATAAGCAAATACTTGTTCTCGTCCAATAGTAGTTGGAGCTGGTTCGCACCAACTCATGAAAGGCTGGTACACCTCTCTTCCCAAATTTATATTCAATGACATCACAATGATAGGTTGAAATTGGCTATAGCAGGAATATTTACACCAGAGAAATTGGTAATGCTACAAATTAGGTCTTTTTTATTTCTCGCCTTAGGATTGTTCAACCTAGAGTAACACCACACTCTTCCTGCCCATTTCAGCTGTTTCCAGGGTCTAGAGAATGTGCTCAGGCTCCTGAAAGCCGCCAGCTAGCCCTTTGGATGATCTATCTGCCTCCCATCCACCACAACAAATCGCTCACTCTAACAGGGATTGTCAAAATCTCCTTGAGGCCCTATTAGAAAGCTGCAAATCCTTGATCTATTCAGCACCAAGAGGCAATTGTCGAGGAAGTTGATTGTAGTTCAAATCCAGGTATCAATTCAAAATGTTTTTGCCTCAGACAACTGCATACGATCAATCTATAATGTAATCCTCTGCTGGTAGTACGCAAAAACAAAGCCCCACCTTGTCGCTTAAACACAGCATCATTAGTCTTAGGATAACTATAAATTGATGCATAGAGCAAATAGCCAAGCTGCGTCCTGGGGAATGGGAGCAGATGAAATAGCAGCACTTTCTGTTGAATGACAAATCATTGCTCGTTCCATTCCCTATCAAGTGGAGCACCATCAATCACAGGGTGGACTCGCTGGGTTCCAAGACAGATAGGACACCATGAACAGATGCTATGGCGAGACCTCCGGCCTGGGCAGAACTGTGATTTTTGCTTGTCCTGGGACGGGCAGAGGAGAGCAATCTCCTTTCTGTGTGGTCCTGTCCTTCTTTCCAGTTTGTAAGGGTGAATAAGGCAAGGGGTCCCATCAATGATAAAGTCCTAGGGGTTGGGAGCCTCCATCCTTTTCAAGCTACACAAAGTCTTGTCTGAATGGCAAAGGTAGGGCTAGGCTTCAATCAAGGGAGAAGGAGTGAAGAATGGATCACCTCCTTTTTTTGATTTCATAAAGTTATTGAAGTCCTGTCTGTTTCCATATAGTAACCTAATCCCTGGACCTGTCCTGGTGCCTGTAACATAATCCCCATCCTTTGGATCACTTCTTTCTTTCTTTCTTTCTTTCTTTCTTTCTTTCTTTCTTTTTTTGCAGTTTTTGGCTGGGGCCAGATTTGAACCTTCCACCTCTAGTATATGGGGCCAGTGCCTTACTCCTTGAGCCATAGGCACCACCCCAGCCAAATGGACCACATCGCTACCACATGTATCCCTGTCACAATACAATGGGGCACGTCTAAGCACATAAGGTTTTCTCAGTGTCTATCTGTTAAATAGATGAATGAAAGGATGGATGGATGATACCACAGAGTAGGTAAGTGTGAAAGGAAGGAGGAGAGGAGGAGGAAAGGAATGAGAGGTTCAGCTGGGAAATAAGATGCAGGGGAGCTGACCCTGCCTTCTGAGACAGGAGACTGAAACGGGTGATCCAAATTGAAGGAGGGTGCCTTGGAGGTTAAAAATCCTTGAAAATAGTACTCAGCCCCCTTCTAGGGCTTCCCAGGGCCAGCCGGTTTTTAAGCAAAGCATGTTAAGAGCAATCAAAATCAAAGCCTGTCTCTATCCTAACGGGAACACGAGGGAACAGGAGAAGTCAGGCGTTGTGATTTGCCACTGCTCATGAATAATCCCACAGGCCCCATTTCTGGCCTTTTGCCATGTACGGAGCCAGGGAACTGAGGAGCGGTGGGATCTTTCTGACTGCTGATTTAATTAAGTGTGGCTAGTCTGTGACAGAGGCTGACTTGGCACAGAGCCAAAGTAACAGGTGAATTGGTCATGTCATTGACGGCTGAGTCCAGCCTCACATTTGACCAACTCACCTGGTCATCTGGGATATCTGAGGACGTATGGACAGCAACTGATTCCGCTATGATGCTGGAAAGCACTGGTGGCTTGGTTAAAACTCATCCATAGCGGGAAGAGCACTGGGGCATTCCGTCAATCTGACAGTCTGAGGGAGCTGTCACCTTAGTGATACATTATGTAGTCAAAACAATGTTTGATGGACTGATTTGCTTTTTTCATTTCACATGATCGTGGTGGACAGGATGCTGACACACCTTAGTGGTAGCCGGAAAACACTTGGCATGTTTCCTTTATGTGCTTTTCACCTTTGCCATCTGTATCTAGGAAAGGGCATCCTTCCTCCCCAGCTGAAGTCTACACAACCTTTACCCAGACATCAGAAACAGCTGTCTCAGGCAGAAGGAGATTGACTCCAGGTGGGCGCTCAGCAGCAAGGGCAGGGGTTCATAATGAGCAATAGTAAAGTCCTTTTGAAAAAGGCAGAGTCTGTTGGAGGGTGAGTTGGTTAGCATATGCCAGGCCTTCCTTGGCTTCTAGCATTTGTTCTTCTGTACAGCTTGTTTCTCGGTGTGGGATCAGATTTACTCTTTCTTCTCTTCCCCTTTTCCTGCCTTCTTTCCTCTCCTTATTTACCGTGCACGATACTTCACTTGATGCCGGAGAATAGTCGGAGATCATACAGCTACAAGGTCTACCTTCAAGGCCCTGGCACTTTCTAGTTAAGAAACACAGCAAATCAAAAGTCACCATATTGCAGATAAATAAGCAAAGATAAGCAGAAATGAAGTGTTTGGAGTTCAGAAGAGAAGAATGAGATGTTTATTTGAGTTTCATCGGGGAGATAAGTAACACACAGACACAGGCCTGGAAGGACAGGTGACATTAGGACGATCACAGTGCATGAGACAGTTGGGCATCTGGCAAGTCAGAGTAAGGGGAGAATGAAGATGACATAAGGGCAGAAAATAGGCTGTGCAATCAAAGAAGTCCATGGTGCTTCTGCAAAGAGAGAGAGAAAATAGAGGTAGAAGAGTGATCAGAATAAGAGTCTTGCCCTGACAAAACAGTGTCAGAGCGAAAAGAGTATTAGATGTCAGGTTGAGGAGTTTGGACACATTTTGACCATCCTTTGGGAGCCCTTGAAGATTTCTTAGCAGGTTAATGATATTGAAACTAATCTTTAGCAAGAAAGGATAATCTAGAGTCAGTGTGTAAGGATGTTTGGAAGAGGGCAAGGTAGGCTGTAGAGATAAAAGTTAATAGAATATGAGACAGTCCAGGAGATGGCAATTAGGAGCGTGTACTGCCGTGATCATGGCGAGAATGCCGCGAGGGAACAATGCTGAAAAGCACACCTGCTCAGGTAAACAGAACATGGTTCTAATAAGCACTCACAGAATGAGGAATGGAGGGTCAGAAGCCACTCGTAGTTTTGTGCCTTGGTGTGTGGCTGACCTGATCTGTGAGAAAGGAGGAGGGTAATGGTGCCAAACGCCCTTCACTCCACCTAATGGCAGCATGGTGCAGTGCAGAGCTGCACATGGCTGCAGCCTCACGTTGTCCACATGCCCTCGCATGCTCCCTGGGCCTCTTTCCGTGTTGTGCCCTGTGGCCATCTTCAGAACCAACAGGGTTTCCCTTCCCGGCCTGCCCACAAGAGCAGCCTGAGTGTAGGGGGGCTAATGCCAAGGTAAACTCTCAACTAGTAGGCTATGGGGTCAGTGCTGCATCTTTGGCCCCTTAGGAGAATAATTTGGAAGGCATCTGGCAACGTCTCCGGAGGTCCAGTGGCATAGAGGCTCTGTCGCCCACAGCACAGATCCATGAGTTCCACTCCCTCACCCATCCCTCACTCCCACCTCCTGGGGTCCCCTCCCACACAGGTCCCCTCACTCCTCACCCATCCCTCACTCCCACCCCCTGGGGTCCCCTCCCACACAGGTCCCCTCACTCCTCACCCATCCCTCACTCCCACCCTCTGGGGTCCCCTCCCACACAGGTCCCCTCACTCCTCACCCATCCCTCACTCCCACCCCCTGGGGTCCCCTCCCACACAGGAAGGCAGGTCCCCTTCCTGCCTCCATTTCTTGTCTCAAGTTTTCCTTTGGGAGAACCCAAGACAGAAATACAAGTGGTATTTTCTTCCTAAGGCAAATGTGAATAGGAGTCCAGACTCCAGAGAGAGGCTGGGGTGTGAGACATGGATTTAGGAATCATCTGCACAAACAAGGTGGCGGAAATGAAGGAAGAGAATGCCATTGTCCAGGGAGAGAGTATGGAGCCAAAAGAGAGATCGGGAGGAGGACTGACCTTGGTGAGCTCTCCACTTGGTAGGTGCGAAGAGAACAAGCACAGAAACAGTAGTTAGAGACTAAGGACAGGACCAGGGTGACGGCTGTGGCACAAGTGCAGCATCATGAGTGTGGCCATCAGAGATGAATGTTGTAGACCCCCAAGGAAGACGTGGCATTGAGGAGGCTCTTGAAGACCTTGGGAGGGTGATTTGGGTGCTGACAGCTGCAAGGGTTAGAAAGGGAAGGAAGTAAAGGCCCACAGCACGGATTGGGGGTCCCTAAAACTGGCACTGGTGATGGCTTCTTAAAAATACCCACATTTCATAATACATCAACTAAATTAGAATGTGCATGGGGTTGAGAGGGGGTGTTTCTTTCTCAGTGAGATTGAGGAAAAAGGGAGGAAAAGTGATATTCTGGTAGCTTGAGGTGTTAAGGCATTGATGTAGAGGAGCTGCTGGAGAGCCAGATCCAGGAAGAAAGAAGTCAGTCAGTGGAAAGGATGCCACAGGATGCAGGGAAGGGAATAGCACCTGGAAGAGCTCAGAGGAGGAGAAAGGATCAGAAAGACGAGAGGGGCAAGAGAGTTTAGTTTTAAGGCACAGGATTGACCATTCATACATCCAACAGGGATGGACTTGGTTCCTTGGCACCAGAGCACTCAGCACAAAGAGGAGGGGAAAGTGCAGCCACCCCCCTCTAGGAGGGAAGGGCGGAAAGAAACAACCACCAGATCCCTGTTAGGTTCTGGGTGCAAATATTTATGGTGCAAAGGAAAGAAACATTCCTGTTGGGAACAGCACCTCTGCCCACATACCCACTGTGTGATCGAAGTTAACTTCCCAGGGCCTTGTTTTCTTAAGTTTAACCACGACTCCGCTGGGTGTTACAATAACCAAATGAGAATGTTGTGCTAAAAGGCCTGGCACGATGATGAGCACACCAGGGGCCTTTCTCAATGCTTAGTTTCTTTACTATTGGGGCAAAATACAATAGTACTGCAGAGGAAGAAGAAAGTTTTACTCTGCTCCAAGTAAGACTTTGCAGAAAAGCTATTATTCAAACTAATTAAAGGTGAGCGAGGGAAGAGAAAGAAGATGTGTGAAGATTGAGAAACATTTGGAGTGGCTCGGTGCCTGTGGCTCAAGCGGCTAAGGCGCCAGCCACATACACCTGAGCTGGCAGGTTCGAATCCATCCCGGGCCCACCAAACAACAATGATGGCTGCAAGCAAAAAATAGCTGGGCATTGTGGCAGGTGCCTGTAGTCCCAGCTACTTGGGAGGCAGAGGTAGGAGAATCGCTTGAGCCCAGGAGATGGAGGTTGCTGTGAGCTGTGATGTCATAGCACTCTACCCAGAGTGACAGCTTGAGGCTCTGTCTCAAAAAAAAAAAAAGAAAGAAAAGAAACAGAGCAAAGAGCAGGGCAGCTAAGGAGGGCAGAGCAGATGGTCTGGACTGCTGAAAAACAGAAAACAAGGTTATCATTTTTTTTCTTTTTTTGAGACAGTCTTGCTCTGTCACCCTTGGTAGAGTGCCATGGTGTCAGCTCACAGCAACCTCAGACTCCTGAGATCAAGCGATCCTCTTGATCCAGTCTTCTGCATAGCTGAGACTATAGGCACCTGTCACGACACCCAGCGAATTTTTCTGTTTTTGGTAGAGATGGAGTCTCACTCTTGCTCAAGCTAGCCTCGAACTCCTGAGCTCAAGCTATCCACCTACCTTGGCTTCCCAGAGTGCTGGGATTACAGGCGTGAGCCACTGTGCCCAGCCAATAAGGTTGACTTTTTGAGGGTACCTGATTTGGCTACACTGTGTCTCTTCCTCACCAAATTTATTTTCTTGGGATCCTAACCCCCAGAATGTGACTGTATTTGGAAATAGGGCCTTTAAAAGGTAAAATGAGTTCATATGGGTGGGCCTTAATCCAACAGGATCCCGTATGAGAAGAGGGGAGGAAGCTGATACACACCGGAAAACTGACCACAGTCACAGATCATCCCAAGTGCTTAGAATGAAATATCTCAAACTGTCCTCAGCCCTGATAATTTCCTGTTAAATCTCTGCTTTAGGTGATTTTCGACAGCACCCTTAAAGATCTTCACAGATTGCAGTTGGCCAGGCATGCCCTGCCCCTAGCAGAGAGCCTGGCACCAAGTAGGCACCCATGAGTGTCTGTTTAGTTATTACTGAACACTCACAAGTTTTCCTACCCCGAAGTTCTTCCTTAAGTCCTGCCACCACTGTATTCCTTGCAGTGTGCTTAGCTGTGGGTTTCTATGTTCCCTCAGCAGCAGTTCTTAGCTTAAGTGTCAAAACACAGTGGTTTGCCTCATCTGTTTTGAGGTACACTGCAAGTAATTTGTTACCAGTAATAAAGCATCAAGTCTGAGAAGGTTTTATTTGTAAAAATAGAGAAAATTTAAGAGAGTGCTTATCATAACGTCTCTCTCGCTGTACTTACATTTGCTTTCTTGAGTTGGGAAGGCAATGGGGAGAGTCCCAGCTGGGTTACGGGGGGTTGTGTATCACGGGTGTTAAGGCAGCAGGTGTGTTTTGAATAGTAAACTTTCCCCCAAGTGTCCTGACCAGACTGAGAAACAACTGTGAGACTCACTGCTAGAACATTTGTGCCTCAACATGGAATAGATGGCCAGGTCTTTAGTTTCTCCTTGCTAGGCTGAGTATTCATGGATCTGCCCAGCGACTGGACATTCAGCACACTCCTGAGGAGCATTTTAATTGGCTGAGTGGGTCTCTGAGGACCTCCTTCCATTAGCATGAGAGTGATTCCTAAATGTTGCCCAAACATAGCAAATACAGCTGTGTCCTAACAACAGAGTCCTGGGTACCTCTGGACCATGTCTCTCTCCATAGCCTTTGGCTATTTCAAAGAGATCATTACCAAGGTAAAATTGGGTGCCCCCAGGGGTCACTGCACAATATACATTGTTACTGTCTTTTAATGGACTTTTCCCAGACAGGGCAATTCGTAAACTGCAGCGTCGGCAGCTGCAAGGTCCAGGCAGCCATGCTGACTGCAATGCGAACTGGCCTGCCAGTCCTGCCAAAGCAGATCTGCACTTGGGCAGATGGATCAGGCTTAGAGAGGGGTGGGGGAGAGGTGTGTTTAAGGGCAGGGGCCCCAGCAGAGAAGCTGGACAGCCCTCAGAGGTCTTTGTTATTGATTTAGCATGAGGACTGAAAGTGGCAGGCAGGCAGGTGGCAGGAACCGGCGGGTGGGGAGGACAGGTGTAGGCAGTCGTGGGCAGCGATTAGCGGGGGTGGTCCAGATGTGGCTGGGGGTGTCAGCTGGTGGTGATTAGCATGCGTGCTTCTGAGGGGCGTCGCGTCAGATGGTGGCTTCGGAGTCCAGATGTGAGGGCTGGGCCCTGCCTTCTCTGCTCCCACAGCCCTTCATGTTCCTCCTCCTGCTCCAAGCATGTACCTTCCCCTCCACCTCCACCTCCACGCTGCTCCTACCCCTTTGTAGACATTCCCCTCCAGGTAAAGGGCCTGGACATACAGATATTCTCCTCTAAACCAGTAGTTTCTCAGTCAATTTCTGAGATGCTCACACAGAGTGAAACCCTCAAACACCAGACAAGGCAAAATCCATGTAACCCATAAGTAAATTCATCAGTTCCTGCGCAAAATGCACCTGTTGGCCGAGGGCTTTCTGGGGGGAGGGGCAAGGTTTTGCTCTGTTGCCTGGGCTAGAGTACAGTGTCATCACCTCTGCAAATGAGTACAGTGAAACGTCAAACTCCTGGGGCTCAAGCAATCTTCCTATATCAGCCTCCTAGTAGCTGGGACTGCAGGCATGAGCCACCGTGCCTCCTGGCTTATATATATATATATATATATATATATATATATATATATTTTTTTTTTTTTTTTTTTTTTTTTTTTTTTTTTCCTAGAGATGCAATCTTACTTTGCCCAGGGTAGTCACAAACTCCTAGCCTCACTTGATCCTCCCACCTCAGCCTCCCAAAGTACTATATAGAATTATAGGTGTGAGCCACTGTGCCCAGCCAGACCTTTATACCCTAGTATCTGGTTGGCCTGTCTCCCTTTTTTTTTTTTTTTTTTTTTATTGTTGGGGATTCATTGAGGGTACAATAAGCCAGGTTACACTTTTTATAACCTATTAAAAGTTTGTATAATATTTTTATTTAACCATATAATATACAAAAAGTAAATACCCCAGCATAACTCCCACCCAGAACAAGAAATACAAAATTTCCAGCACTCCAGAATCTTCCCATAGGCCCCATTTTAGCCACTAACTCCCACTTTCCTCTCTGGAAGTGATGACTGGACTTCAATCACCAGATGCATTTCAACTATTTTGGAACTTTATGTAAATGAAACCATATACCATGCATTGTGGTACATGTACCTCTTTTTGCTCAAAGTTTGTAAGCGATAGTTTATTCTTTTTGTTGCTGTATACTACCCCACTTCTAAGGGAATCACAATGGTTTGTTCCATTACTGATAAACATTTGGGTTCTTTCTGGATTTGGGTTTTATGAATAATGCAGCTCTCATAACTTTAATGGGTCTTTTTATATATATAGGATGTATCTCTATATAGAGAGTGCCAAAAAATGCATACACACTTAAGAAAAGAAAAAACTATATTAAAATTGTAATATTCAATATATACCGATAACAGAAGATGGATCCAAGTCACATTTGAGCACCTCTTATAATTGCAGAAGCCAAACATGACCGGAGTATTACATTTAAATACAGTTTTTTCCTTTCTTAAAATGTGTATACATTTTATTGGCCCTATCCATATATTTAGGGGTGAAAGTGTTAGAATCACAGGGTATGGGGATGTTCAGCTTTAGTAGAAACAGTTTAATAGAAAGCATTTTATACAATGATAGTGCCATGCTTCAGCTCTGAGATCATGGGACTAGCCCACTGTCAAGCACAGAGGCCCAGGAGTTCATGGCAGACCAGCCACCGTCCGCAGCTACTGGTCCTGGGCGTTCTGCAGGACTGCACTCATGATTACCTGTTTCAACACCTGGTTTCCCACATCCCTCCTCTTCTCTATCTTAGTGCTCGTGGACCCTGACTTGTTACACATGTAACTATTCCAGGTCCTCCTTGCATTGATGATCCCTTTAGACACGCTTCTGTGACTTACTGACCAGTGGTTATGCCCAATTAAACTCTTGAGTATTCTCCCACATCTAATCTGCAGAGTTGGACGAGGAGTATTATGGTTCGGGCTCCACAGAGCTCACTCAGACCCACCCCAGTCTCTGGCCCCTCCATTCCTTTGTTGGACAGAGTCGGATGATTGGAGGTCAAGCTCGTCATACTGAGAAGAGAAGCAAGTGAACTGTAAGACAGGCAAATCAATGGCATTGGCGTTTTTCTTTATTAATGGGACCAATTTGTCCTGGGTTAATGGCTATTTACAAAATTTCAAGATGCCTAGCCTTTTGAGTTTTATGGTATTCTGACCACACTTCCTTGATAGAGGGCGGTTGTGGGGGTATGTGCGTGCGTGTGGCTGTCTCCAGCATCTGTTTACTTCCATGTCTGCAGCAAATTGCTCTGCACCCAGAAGGAGGATGTGATGAAGCTCCGTCACATGGCTGGCAGCGGGTGTGAGTCACTGGACTGCTCCACGCCCACCTCCCGGGGGTAGAGGGAGCAGTAACCACAACACGCAGCAACTGGGGCTGTGCCGCATGATTGGAAACAATCTGTGAAGTGAGTCACATCAGTTGCAAAAACAATTAAGTCAGTGGGAAAAGAAAATCAGTAAAACTGGTTATTTGGCTTGATGAAAAGAAAGCAGCCTATTGTTTGGTTACATTTTTCACTTTCCAGCTGGTCATTTTGACTCTGAGGCTAGGCTTGCTTACACAAGTGCTTTTAAAAGTTTTGACCTGGACTATGTCTACCCAGCTCTAAAATCATGGTAAGTTATTCAACAGAGTCAATCACTCCACTCTTTGCCTCAAAACTAATACTAAAAGTTTTGACCTGGACTATGTCTACCCAGCTCTAAAATCATATGGTAAGTTATTCAACAGAGTCAATCACTCAACTCTTTGCCTCAATACTAATACTATTAGTATTGAGACTCCATAGAAAACTACCAAAGATATTTTCAAGAGAAACAAGGGTACTAGCCCATTCCTATTGCCTTTGAGTTCCATGTCTGGGAACTCAGTGACTTTGAGTTCTAGGTAATATCCACTCCTGAGGATGGGAGGCAGAGAAAAAGTCAGAGCCATGAAGGCCTGAGATCACCCCTCCGAAATAATGCTGACTAGATGCTTTGCTTCCATTCAAGACTGTGGACTAAATGACCCCAAAGAAACAGACTTCTAATTCTGGCTTTCTGGAGATCCTGCACCCAACTCCCAAATTTTAGAGGTGAGGAAAGGAAGGCCCAGAGATGTACAGAAATGTGCTCTGAATCACATAGGTAAGAAATGAGTATTCCCTTGGCTGAGTTCAACTGTGTCTACCTGTCTCCACTGACTGTGGCCATGAACCAGAAGACCCCAGTATCATTTAGGCACTTAAGATAGTAATATTCAGAGGAATGGGATATGAAGTAGCATTATTTCCTAAGAACCGGGGAGCTTCTCCTAATCCTTTTAGGGTCTCTTTCCTTTATCCCAGCTGCTCTTTACCTGCCAGGGCTTTTGTCAATCTCCAAAGAGTAGCAGTGTCCTGGAGTAGGGGAACCTGTAGACGTGACATTGCTGGAATGTATTTATGACCTGAAGTGTGCTCTAATTGTGCAGATATTCCCATAAATACTATTTTAGTATGTGAGCTATAGTAAATCTGTCATGTCCATAAGAAACACCACAGTGAATCTGTAGGTAAGCTTGGGAATGGCTGTGAGCTATGCTGGGCCATTAGCTTCAATCAGACCCTGTTACCTGCGCAGTTACAGCATCCTAGAGGCACAATGCCTTCCAGATGCTCTTAGCTCTCCACAACCAGAAAAAATGCTATTAAATATGGAGGCACAAAGACCACAGAACCTTAGATGTTTATTCCTTTAGCATATTTGCAAGCACATTGGGCCAATATGCAGCTGGAACAGGGAATTAAGCACCTTGGGTTCTAGTCCTACTCTTAACAAACTGCTCAGCTTATGCAAATTCACTTTGTATTTTAAGCCTCGCCCCTGACGTCTTCAAAAGGGCAACACATACTCCATAGTAAACACAGGTGTCCAGCAGGCAGAGACATTAAGTTCTTAAGATGAAAATGGTAAAGGCCAGGTATGCTCTACCTCTTGATCTGATTTCTTCTGCCCATTCTGTAAGGGGTGACAAGATAACCTGCAAGGGTCCACAATCCAACATCTTAAGAAAGAGAGGAAAGGAGGTTAATATTTGCTTCTGCCCCCAAAGAAGTTAACAATAACTTGATAGCTAAACATATTGTTGATGAAGCAGGATGACTGATTATCTACTTGTGGTAGGGAAGGCAGACTGTTGCAAATATCTTAGCACTCTTTAGTACATTAGGAATTCTCTAGAGTGAGCTGGCAATGTTTAAGATCAATCAAATTCAGTCTCACTCATTGCACTCTAAAAGTGATCATGACTACCATTTTTAAGACAAACCCGAGAATGTTCAGAGGAGGCTGTCTCTGAAGGGATAAAATTGGGAGGCATTTTCCTTAGTGCCCAGGGTTGAATTAATTATTATTCATTGTAGAAAATTGCATTTCATAGTTTCTGAGAAATAAGGCTAACTTTTTTTCAAGACTTGATTCCATCCAGTAGAGTAGAATCTCTCTCCACAGTCTTTTTTTTTAGCAATCATTATAAAGTTCTACCCCCTTTTTTAAAAATTATAATAACTTGAGAAAAAAATGATTTGAGTTTAGAAAAGGATTCTGGAGAGATACAAGTCACAAGTGAGGGTTTAAAAAGACCCAGGGGAAAAATGTGCTTGAAAAATGCCACAAACTGGGGTCAGCAGGCATTAAATTAGGGATATGACCATGGGTTCATCCAGACTGGTCAGAACATGCTTCTTTGTAGCACTAAAAAACAAGAGACATTAATAAGCAATGAAGCTAGATAGAATTGAGTAGCGTTCAAATGATGAAAGGGGAAATTAGCGAGTTAAACTTCCACTCCCCCGGCTGTTTACCCAGTGAGTAGAAACCCAAGGCTGCATTTCTACCATCCTGCCATCATGGCAGAAAGTAATTCTGTTGGGCCAGAAGCCAGTGGCTGCCACATGCCCGTGACCAGTTAGGCTTTGGGTGTCTAAACAGCTAAAGTGCAATAGACTTTGTGAATTCTGCCTCCTGTAGCAGTTCCCTGTTGCCTCCCTGATGCAGGCGACGCCATATATCACTGCCATTCTGCAGGCACGCCACCCAGATAGCATCCGAAGATTGTAAACAGGATGATTCACAAACTGGTGGCAGCAGCTAAAAACAGTGCAGTTCGCGACCCTAAGTGTGACGCCAAGACTCTCAATGGGCTGTTGTATGACAACAAAGCCGCCTGAAGATTCTAAAACACAGCAGTGTCACGGGGACACTCAGAGGGTGCTGTAACCTGTAACTGAAAGCACACCCACCATCATCTCTCCACAGGAGCACAATACCTACTGCTCCACTGGGCTTCCTATTGTATCACTGCCATTTATTTGCACCCCCAAGTAGGGGGGCAAATATTTTGTGGAAATAGCCCCCAAAGAGGTGTCTTATCCCACAGTCCTTTGCAGCCAGCCACAACTGAAGATTTCCAATATCAGCTCCTGAAAATTCTGGCCATGCTTTGCAGACCATGGCAGATCTTAATGACAATAATATCACCTCACATTTTGATGGCTTTTAACAGTTTACAAAGAACTTTCACAGACATTATCACATTGAATCCCCGTGAGGTTGATGGTCTCTTCATTTTCTCGGCAGTTTGATGTAGTGGCAAGAGCTCTGGAGTCGGACAGAGTTAAGTTCAAATCCTAGCTCTGACCCCCACTTGCTATTCAACCATCAACTGTTTGCTTTATTTCTCCCACTCTCCTTTTCCTTACCTACGAGATGGGGAATTATCTCTATCTCTGAGGTTTGTGGTGAAAATTAAATAACATACATAAGGATACATGCACAAAATCACTCGATAACCATTAACTTCTATCCACTTACGGAGGAAGAAAATGAAGCTTGAGAGGTTACAGGAGTTGCTCAAAGTTAACAGCCAGTAAATGGCAGAACTGAGACTTCATTTATTTTACAAACATTATTGAACACCTACTATATGCCAGTGCCTTAGGCACGGGGAAGTGGATAAGACGTAATTCTAACTCTTGAGATGTTTGCAGTTGAATGTTGGAATCTGAAATGCAAATAATCAATTACAATCTAGTGTGACCTGAGAGGCAAAAAGCATTTAGGGAATGTCCTAAAGCTACGGGTGCACCCAGGAATATCTACACAGGAGATGAATCTGAGGAAGGAAAACCTTCCAAGGAGGCAGCAGGAGAGTTACACCTGAATTAGAATTTTGACAAGTGGCTGTGGGGAAGCAAGAAGGGGACATTCCAGGTTAAGGAGACAGTGTGTGCGGTCCCTGGAGGGGCAGCAGAGCTTGCTGAGTCTACCCCAGCCACGGAGGGCAACCTGAGCAGACTGGGAGGGGGAGAAGGAAGGGGGCAGGGAGGCAGGAGTGAGAAGACCGGAGGGGCTTGCAGGTACACCTGAGCAAACTCTGTGACAATTTACACAGAGGACCAAGCTGGCCAGATTTGCATTTTTGGAACTGTGGCAGCAACGAGAAAGATTGACTGGAGGAGGGCGATAATGGGGGGAGTAGTTCAATGAGAGATAATGAGGCTGTGAACTAAGAAAGTGGCAGAGCAGACAATATCAAGAGGTACAGCGGAGACAGAATTGACAGGATGTACCAATTGATTAGCTGTCGAGGCACGTGAGAGAGAGAGGAGGCTAGAAGAACCCCTAGATTGTGAGCTTGGATGGCATTGTGAACGGGGGTGCCCCTCGCAGACACAGCAGGGGAGGGGGTTTGAAGGGACAGCAATGAATTCGTTTGGACTCGTTGATTCTGAGAGGCCCGTGGACATCTAGGAGATGTTAAAAGTGTGAATCTTGGAACTGAAGGTGAGATGTACCGATCCAGGGATCACTGGCTTTTAGGTAATGGTTGAAGTTGATTTTATACTAAGGGGATAGAGTGGGGAGCAGAGAGGGTCCTGGGGAACTCTGAAATATCAGTGGAAGCGTAGTGCTAGAACAAGAACTCTTAGGAAGGTGGAAGTACCAGGAGAAAGGGAGGGCTCAGAAGCCAGGGGAGACATTGTGCAAGGAAGACACAGATGACCATGGTATGGTTCTTGATCCCCCCAAAGTGTGCATGCAGATAGATGAGACTGATACATAAATAGATAATTCCCTTATATGGTACAACTTAGAGAGATATGCATCTGAGAATGACAAGATATGACTATATTACAAACGAAAAGAAGAGCAGATAGCCCAAAGTGGAGATCAGGGCATGTTTTCTGAAGGTCATCTTGTCTAAGATGTGTCTTGATATACGAGTTAAGAAAGGAAAATGGGAAAGAAATTTTAGAAAGACAAAATAGCTTGACAAAGGCATGGGGTGTGAGAACTTGCATAGTGTATACAATATTTATAGAACATTTAAAAGGTAAGTCCAGACTGGACAATAAGAAGTAGGTATGGTCTCTATCACTTAGAGTCTTCTATACCAAATTAAGGTGTTTAGAGTACCTTGGATTGGCCAATAGAAGCCACTGATGGAGACTGGTTGCTCTGGCAACCATATGGCAGAAGAAATTAAGAGTGGATAGGGGGCATAAGTTAGGAACCAATTACAGTGGTGTAGGAGAGACATGTTGAAGACCTGAATGAGAGAAGTAGTAATAGGGTTGAAGAATAAAAGGTAGATCTGAAATATATATACTTTTCGCAGTTTTTTTTTTGTTTTTTTTGTTTTTTTTTTTTTTTGGCTGGGGCCAGGTTTGATGAACCTACCACCTCTGGTATATGGGGCCAGTGCCCTACTCCTTTGAGCCACAGGCACCACCCTTGAAATGTATTTTGATGCTGTATTTAAATATGGGAACGGAGGCCAGGTGATAAAATGCTTTACTTCAGGGACAAAAAGTGAATAAAACTATGCAATAAACATTAATCTCCTTGAGTTCAGAATCCAGTCTAGAGAAATTAAGACAAAACACTATAATATGAGATAGGAGATGCTAAGCATTGAAAGAAATCCAAAGACATGTGGCTTTGATAATTAGGGAAAAGGCATACAATCCAAGTAGGTATTTCAGGAAAGTCTTCATGGAAGATATGGCATTCAAGGCAGATGTTGAAAGGTAGTTAAGATTTTACTGGCTAGGTGCCTGTAGCTCAAGTGGCTGAGGTGCCAGCCACATACACCAGAGCTGGTGGGTTTGAATCCAGCCCAGGCCTGCCAAACAACAATGACAACTACAACCAAAAAAATTTTAAAAAGCCAGGCATTGTGGCGGGCACCTGTAGTTCCAACTACTTGGGAGGCTGAGGCAAGAGAATCGCTTAAGCCCAGGAGTTGGAGGTTGCTGTGAGCTGTGATACACAGTACTCTACCCAGGGTGACAGCTTGAAGCTCTGTCTCAAAAAAAATAAATAAATAAAGATTTTACTATGAGTTGATAAGAGGAAAGGGTATTTCTACTAAGAGCATCCTGAGCAGAGGCACAGGATGTAAGATGATGTAACTTAAAAACAACTTCACAGGCTCTGGAGACACATAAGGCTGGGATCAAACTTTGACTCTATCAAATTCTAATTGTAGAATTGGAGGAAATTTACTCCTCAGAACTTGTTACTCATTAGTCCAAGAGTTATACTTACCATTTATCTTGTGGAATTGGTATGAAGACATTTTGTGGTTAAAAGCGATGTATTGATTATAATAAAATTGACTTGTATTGGTGAATTTTATACCTTCATATATTTTACTAGTTAGTATCCTTTTCTTTTGGCTTGAAGAATTGTCTTTAGTATTTCTTGTAAGGCAGATCCAATGATGATGAACACCCAAAGCTTTTGTTTGTCTGGGAAAGTCCTTACCTGTCTTTCACTTCTCCATGACACTTTGGTATAGTATTTTTAGTTGATAGTTTTTTAATTTTAGTACTTTGAATAGATCATCCTGCTCTCTCCTTCCTGCAAGGTTTCCTGCTGAGAAACCCCACTGGATGGTCTTATGAAGTTCTCCTTGTATGTGAAGAGTTGCTTTTTTCTTGCTGCTTTCAAAATTCTCTTTGTCTTGGTCTTTTGAGTATTTGATTATAGTGTGATTTGATGAAAATCTCTTTATATGTGCTGTATTTGAGGTTTGTTAGGATTGATGGGTCTGCGTGTTCATTTCTCTATCCGAATTCTAAACAGAATTTTTCTGTCAGTGTTTCTTTAAGTAAACTTTTGGTCTCATCTTTTTCTCTGATCCTTTTGAAATATCCATTCTTTGCTCCTTCTGGAATGCCTATGATGGCTCACTTGATGGGGTCTCAAAATTCCCATAGGCTTTCTCTACTCTTTTCATTTCTTTTTTCTCTTTGTTCCTCTGATTGGGTAATTTCAAATTACTTGTCTTTGACCTCACAGATTCTTTCTTTTGCTTGATTAGGTCTTCTGTTAAAGCTTTTTATGGAATTTTTCAGGTCAATCATTGGATCCTTTAGCTCCAAAGTTTATGTTTGGTTATTTTTTACACTGTCTATATTTTTGTTGAGCTTTTCATTTTGTTCATGTATTGTTTTCCTGATTTTCTTTTAAGTCATCTATCTATATTATCTTGTAGCCTGCTCAGCTTCAAGATGGTTATTTTGAATTCTTTGTCAGGTAGTCCATAACTCATCCTTCTATAGAGAAATTTTCTGATGCTTTATTTTACTCTTGCAGTAGCATAATGTTTTCTTGATTATTCATGATCTTTGTGGCTTTGCACATGAATCTGCCCATTTGAAGAAGTAGGCCCCTAGTCCAGTCTTTACAAACTGGTTTTAGCAGAGAAATACCTTCACCAGTCAGCCTGTCCAGGGATTCTGGGCAGGCCATCTGACATGATTTTCAGGCTTACTGTTGGATTCCTCAGGCAGGCTGACCTGAAGCCTAGGTAAACAAATGGGTAGGTCTAATGCCTGACTTCATGGGATTGGCCTAGATCCTAAATCTACTTACTAGAACAGGCCTAGAGCTTAGGTCTGCTGAGATGGGCCTAGAGCTAGGGTCCATGATGGTGGGCCTGAAATCTGTACTCAAAGGAGCTGACCTGTATCCAAATTCACAGGGCCTGACCTTGTGCTAGGGAAGTCCTTGAATCTGAGTCTGTTGGAGCTGGCCAGGTGCTGGGATAGGCCTGGAACTTGAGTCTGTTGGTATTGGCCTGGTACTAGGGCAAACCTGGAGCCATAGGGACAGAATTGTGTCCTGGGACCACAGGGGTCAATCTGGAGCTTGATTTGTGGGTGCTGATCTAGTCCTGGGGTCTACTGGGACAGATCTAAAACCTGGGTCTGCTAGAGAAGGCCTGAGCCCTGAATCTGCTAGAGTGTGGGGTGGCAGGGGCTATCCTGGAGGCTGGGTCTACAGATGCCTGAGGCCACTGGGGCCAATGTAGAGCTGGGCTTTGTAGGTACTTTGTAGGTACTGGTACTAGGATGGAACTGGAAGCTGGGTCTGTAGCTATTGGCCTGGAGTCTAGAACTATATGTGCTAGTTAAGAGCTGGCCTGGCACTGGGAAGGCCTGGAAGCTATAAACACAGGAGCCAGTCTGGAAGCTGAGTCTTCTAGTTCCTCAAGCCATGAGGCTAGCCTGGAGCTGAGGTCCACAGATACCAAGCTGGCACTGGGATGGGTCTATAGGCTGAGTCTGTGGATTCTGGTCTAAGGTCTGGGACTTCAGAGGCTGGTCTGGTCTTAAGGAAGCCTGAGCCCTGGATCAGCAGGGACTATCCTGGTGTTGGGGAGTGTGTGGAATTGGGCTGTGGGCAGTACTAGGGGTAGTATGGGCCTGGGGCCCTGAGGTCAGCCTGGCCATGGGCCAGGCTTAAACCTTGAGGTGGGTCTGGGCTTGGACTAGTTCTGGGGTGGGCCTGAGGCTGAGTCTATTGGTGGGCCAGCCTAGGGTTGATATGGCTGTCCTGGCATAGAGGCAGGACTGGAGTTTAAGGTCATGGTGGCCTGTCTGGCACTTGGTTTTACTGGGTTGGGCCCAGTGTTGGGGTTTGAGGCCAAGTCCAGTGCTTGCTTCCTTTTCCTTCCCTTGAGAGAGGAGAGGTGATGCCAGTAACATAAACTATCTTTCCTACTCACTTCAACATGTCTTTTCTTGTTTCTGTGCAACACCCAGGTGCTACAATTCTCCCTTGGTTTCCTTAAACTCTAGGAAGGTATTTTCATGCTTGTATAGTTGTCCAAATTGATATTTCTATGAGGCGACCAGCACTTTCCTATTCTGCCATCTTGTTGACGTTACTCTTGTTGTGAGGATTTACTGAGGTAATGTGCATAATTGTGCCTGGCTCAGAGTAAGCAATCTATGTGTGTCACCTCTTGTTTTGTGCTAGTGATGAGGTAAAAGAGAGTGGGGGTCAGGGCAGAAGCTGTCATGGAATGCATATGGCGCAGGACAAAATGTAGAGAGTAAAGGTGTGTTAGAGAGTCTGGGACTGATTGTGAAAGGGTCTAGAGTAAAATATTTGTATTTTATTGAGTTGGCAATAGGGAAGGAGCCACTGAGGATTTATGAATAAGGCTGAGGATGTGAGCTGTGTTGACTAAGATTAATCAGCAGCCATGCAAAAGATGGTTTAGAGGAATGAGAGATTGGAAGCATGAAGACTATTTATAGAGCCATTATAAGACTTCAGATCAGAAGTAATAAAGGTCTGAATGTGTGTGGCATTAGTAAAAAGGAAGAAGAAATTTTGGACATGAGAGAAGTTAAGGTAAAAAAGGGGAAATATCAAACATATTCAAATTTCTAATCCTAGTTACTGGAATGAGTATTTACAAATTATTAACGTAATAGGATACATTAAGAAGACAAAGGCAGAAATAGGTCAGGGTAGGAGTTGTAGGAGTCAGGAAATAGAGCACATGGTGGTTTCAGTTTTAGAGATTGTCAATTATCCCAATATTCATTCTTCTCTGTGTTATACAGCTGGTCTCCCAGCTAGAGACGTCAATTTCCAGGCACCCTTGTGACTGGGTGTTGCCAAGTGATTAAGTTCTGACCAATGGGAAGTGAGCAGAGTGATATGTTCCACTTCCAGATCATTCCCTTAAAAAAAAAAAAAAAAAAAAAGCCCCTTGTTTTCCATTCTTTTATACATCTTCCCAGTTCCTAGAGGTCTGTATAGAACATAAAGTGAGAAGCCAGCTTCCACCACTCAGGCAAGGACAGCATCCCAGGCAGCCGTATTCAGCAGCATCCAAACAACATGGGATCCCAGCAGAGCTGGCCCTATCCCACCACTCCCTCAGACCTCTACCAGCTCAGATTTTCACATATAAGGGAAATAAACTGTCTATATCATTTAGGCCACTATAATTTTGGCTTACAATAAAGCAGCTGAAACCATTCACTGATAGAAAGATGATGAACTTGAGATATAGCAGAAGGTGGAGGGGGTCAGGACAGAGTTTAGATAAAAGCCCTGCAGCCATAGAGTTGGGCCAGGTGGAGACATCGATTTAAGAGTCATCTAAATAATGATGATGATTAAAACAATCTAGTGAATGAGATTGGTAAGAGAAACACCAGCAAGAAGGGGAGATGAGGACCACAGACGGCCTTGACAATACATAAGGTAGGGTGGAGGGAGAAAGAAAAGAAAGAGATTGAGACTGAAGTGGAGATAGAGGGGGCAAGACACGATTGCAGGAGGGACTTTACCTGACAAATGCAATCAGTGTAACCAGGTTTATTGTGCCCTCAATGAATCCCCAACAATAAAAAAAAAAGAAATGGAGATAGATATGGAATGGCAGTGAGTTCAGAAGAAGGAAGAGGTAGCTGAAGAGAGTAGCAAGTGGTCAGGAAATCAGGGGGAAATTGCCTTCCATAAGACAGAGTCCCTAACAGTGCCAAATTCTGCAGAGGTATCACAGAGGGTAAGGAGTGAGATGAGGTCACACAACTGGGGGGCTTACTTATGGCAGGCAGTAATCAAGAAAAAGTCAAATTATGTTCAAAATAGTCTGTTTTAAAAGGCAGAACATTTCACGATAACATTTAAATTTCAATGTAAAATAAATTTTTATAAAATATGAGGCAAATAATATATGTAATAGTATATTATAGATAATACTTCTCTTTCATGGAGGTGGAGGTTAATGCCCATTCTGCCCATTGTGGCCTGGAGTTAGTGACTGGCTTCTAAGGAATAGAATACAGAAAGGGGAAAAGTAGTGACTTTCCAGTAGAGAAACTGGACAAACATTATGTACCTTAGTCAAGGGCTGAGTCAACATCACCATTGAGAAGTCAATGCACCCCCTGGTATCGTGTGATAAAATAAAATCGTGTGATAAAAATTCAGCTTTGTGGTGGTCTTTTCCTAAAATACATCAGTCCAGTTTAAAATGGAGAAAAACATCACACAAACTCAAATTGAAGGACAGCCTACCAAATATCTGATCAGTACCCTTCAAAACTGTCAAGGTCATGAAAAATAAGGAAAGACTATCACAGACTAGTGACCGTGGAGACATGATGTCTAGATGTCACGGGATCCTAGGTGGGACCTGACACAGAAGAAACATGACAATGATGGAAAAACTGGTGAGATCAGAATGAAATCTGGAGTTTAGTTAACAGGGCTGTACCAATGTTAATTTTTGACACTATATCATGAATATATACAATGTTAAAATAGGACAAACCAGGTGAAGAATAGACCCTACTTAATATCTTTGTAACTTTTCTGTGCATCTGAATTTATTTCAATATAAAAAGCTTATTTTAAAACAAGTATATGGCAAGGGCAAAACTTTGGGATGTCGACTACAAGGAATAAGCAAAGATGAAATACGAAGTACTGCATTTGGTCTCCTACTTCCCCACACTGCCCCTCCTCCCTTCCCCTAAGAAAAGTTTTTCCATTAGTCCATTATTACGGTACAATGGAATGTTCAATTTCACACTGTGTGTGACATTCCATGCCAACTAGAATAGTTAATGCAACTTTACATTTATGACTCTGCTTGGGTGTGAATTATTGTGTTTATGAAAATCTCCATATTAATGTCTGATTGTAAATCATTCTGCTGGCTCCCTTTATTAATAGCTCAATTCCCACTACTCACTGCTGCAAGCCATTCAAATTACTGCAACTGTACAGGAAAGGGGCTGTTTCCCATTTGTTTACTGTCTACATTTAACCATCTTGGGCTTTGCTCTAATGCACCAGCCTCTGAACTGCTCAAGCCAGTTATTTTTGCCTGCGTTTCTTTGTTGGTGAGTTCGGGCAGCTTCTCTGAGGAGAAGCATCTATTACTCTATGTTCCCATATTTCCTCCTTTTTAGAAATACAGCTGGAAAGTGATTTTGGCATGGATTCCAGAGTCAGACTGATTTGGGTTCAAATCCATGATCTTAGTAAATTATTTAATCTCTCTGAGTCCCAGTTTCCTCATCCACATTGGGAATCGTAACATATATCTTCGAGAGTGGTTATGAAAATTAAATGTGATGCTATAGATCATGTTGTTAGTATAGTTCCTGGCACATGGAAAACCTTCAGTGGTCTTTCTGTTATGGTAATTATACTAACAATAGTAGTAACAATATTAATAGTGGCTATGGCAGAAAGAATTTTGAGCTGGCAGCTGGAAGGTCTGGTTCTCTTTCCAGTTTGTCTACAAACTAGACAGATGATCTTGGGAAAGTAGCTTCTTATCTCTGGCCCTGTCTCAGTTGTACCATCTGTACAATGAGGAAGCTGCCTTTCCTCAGTTTGCCTTCCAGGACGGCAGCATAGACCACGCTTCCATCCCTCCCCCACGCCTATCAGCAGCCCTCCCTCCTGGGGCCAGACAGTGCCTCAACTGGAGCTCACAGAAACTTCAGCAAAGGGACAGGCTGGGCTTTCTCATGCTTCCTCTCATCACAGCACAAATCAGACCCCCTACCCCAACCCCCTTACTGGCAGGAGCGAAAATATGAAATCTCAGTGGGCAAGGAAGGTTTTTTATGCTTCTGTAAATCATTAAAGTGGCCAATATTTTCCTTTGCTGCACTTCTCTCACCTCACAATATTTTTTTTTTTCCTGCAGTGAAATCCATTCCCCCAGCCTGGAAATGTGGGCACTTTATAGAAAATCTTTAGCTTGTACCAGTACAAATGGATGGGTCTTATTTCCTGTCTGCAGTTCATGGTGTTACAAAGCCATTGCCAAAAACTATTGACTGAGACATAAAAGCAAAAAATGGGTGGAAATGAATGTGGGCACGTTCGTGTCTACATTTATAAACATGATCGAGCCCAGACTTAAAGGAAGAGGTCCCACAAAGTGACCTCTTAATTCATAGCCCCTGCTCAGGACCCCTCATGCATTGGCAAAGGGAAGAGGGGCGTATGACTAGGCAATGGGATTTGAGGGACCAGGGAAGGCCCCATCTTTAGTATTCTGATCCTTGTGACCTGAGGGTAGAAATAGCACCATCTATTCGTTGTTTAATTAAAAAAAAAAAAAATGCTCCACCCTGTGGGATTTTCTTATAATAATATACTTCCTAATAATGTTTGTGCTCTGTGGTTTGGAAAAGAAATTTTGTGGGTGCATGTAATGTCATACGTATTCTTCACTGCAAATTTGTGAGGCACCTGTTACTACTCCCATTTTGCAGATGAAGAAACTGAGGTCCATGGGGTTGAGATGCCTTATTCAGCTTCACAGTGAGGAAGGAGGGCAGCTGGGATGCAAGCACAGTCTCTGGAACTCAGTCATGGAGTTTTCATCACATGGTTTCTAGGGAGTGTTCCGAAATAGGGAAGTTAGCTCATGAGCCGTTCTTCTTTCTGATCAAGGCTCCTTCCCTGAGTGGAGGAGACAAACAAAACCCCAGAATGATGGTGCCTGAGCAGCAGGGAAGAGGTGGCATTGGCAGAGGGGGGGTGCACACATTTCGTAGGATGCAAACCGCACTCACATCATTTCCACTCACCCTGCCTGGATAGCCCGACAGAATGGTCAGGAATCCTTGGTTATGGGCATTCAGCTATGTCAAATCTACCTGCCCCACTTATTTACTGCTCGTGCAACCTATTTGTGCCCCATTTCCTCGTCTTTACAAATGGGCGATAACATTGATCTCGCAGAGCTGTACTGTGCGGGTTGCTGAGGTAAATGGTGCAGAGAAGGGTTTCTTCCCCCACCCTTCTCTTCTTTCCTTTCCCTCCTTCTCCCTTCCCTCCTTTTCTCCCTCCATCTTTTCCTTCCCTCCTTCTTTCCATCCTCCCTTCCCTCCCGCCGTTCCTTTCTTTTCTCTTCCCCTCCCTCGTTTTCTTCTTCTCGCCTTCTTTCTCTTCTCCCCACTCGCTCTTACTCTTTCTCCTCCCTCCTTTCCTCCTTCCTTCCTTTATTCCTTCCTCTTCTCTCCTAGCGTCTCTTTTACCATTGGGCCAGTCCCCTGGTGCACCTGGCCTGCTGTGGGGGAGGGAGGCCACCTTCCCAGCCTCCGGCCGCTGGGCTCTTAGCAGAGGTTGCCCCTGTCCTTCCCAACCAGAGCCAAATCTTAGTGCCTGGCAATAAAGACGCCCCCAGACAGAGGCAGACTCAGCACCCCTGCTTCCTGGGACCCCCTCCTTCCACAGAGGGAAAGGGGTGGCCCCCTCTCAGGGCCAAAGGCCGCCTGGATCCTTCACCCCGCAGTGCGATAGACGTTGCCACACTCTCCGAGAGCCTCTCTTCAATCCTGGCACCCCAGGCTCCTGACCCTTAACACGCCAGTCCCTGGACTGCACGGGTCCTCCAGAGGTGAGGGGACGGTGGCTGTTTCCTTTTCGTCCTCTCGGATGTTCTGCTTGTTGGGCGAATTGTTTTCCTCCCACTTGGCTCGGGGCTGGCGGCTGACATGCTCACCCGCACTAATTAGCCAGGCCAGCTGGTGCGTCGTCGGTGAGGTTCGTCTGTGCGCCTCCGTGTGTGTTTCTTTTTTAAAACACGATCAATGCCCTCTCCGGCTGGGCTCCCTCACACACTCCCTATTGTTCTCCTGTTTGCATTGTGCCCAAATCCTGGTCAAGGACTCAGGGAGCCTGGGGAAGACAAGCTTTCCTGCAGGCTGCCGCTCAGCCGCGGGTGAAGAGGTACCCCCAGCAGGCATGGCTTGACCTCCTTGCTCTGTGCCTGCAGCTCCAGCTCACCGACTTTCCCTCGATGCCAGCAGCGCCCTCCAGAAAAGCCCACCTGGGTCAAGGTGGGAGCTGCTGGGAGACTCCAGGGCAGATCCCCTTCTCTCTCTGCTTCCATCTTTGTAAAGGAGAAGGGGTCAGCTCCCAATCCTGGTGTGAGTGCCCTAGTCCCGTGATTACGGAAGGTCTCCTGGGACATTCTGAGAGTGTAGCTCCCCTAGTGTGAGGAACACAGGAGACACTTGCACAAATGCCTCGGCCCTGGATGGGCAATGCAGACCTTGGCTAGGCAGGCTCCCAGAGAGGCCACAGCCAGACAGGCCTAAGGCCCTGCCTCTCCTCACAGTCCTCTGGGGTCTGTCTGCATCTTTTATATTAACAAGAAGCTGTGCTTCTGTTGTGCTCCCTTCCCCCACGGCTACCCAGCTCTAGTGACTGGGTGCTCAAGGGCAAACTGCAAAAAAAATGTACTCAACATGTTTCTCATATGCGTGCGTATATATACAGAGGGTGCCAAAAATATATATATACATTTTAAGAAAGGAAAAAACTTGTATCAAAATTGTCATACTCAAGTCACATTTGACTCCTGCAATTAGGAGAGATATAAGGTATATATAAGATAACAAACTATCAATATACAGTGAGGATTATGATTTTTAATATAGGTTTTTCCTTTCTTAAAATGTGTATATAATTTTTGGCACCCTCAGTGTGTGTGTGTATATAATTAACCCTTGAAGAACTCCCCTTGCAATTGAAAATTCACACAGAATTTTTAACTCCCTAAAAATGTAACTCCTCATAAATAGCCCACTGTCGACTGGAAGCCTTACAAATAATATAAATAATTGATTAACCACACATTTTGTACATTATTTGTATTATATTCTGTATTCTAAAAGTTAGAGAAAAGAAAGTTATTAAGAATCATATGGGGCAGTGCCTGTGGCTCATATAGCGCCGGCCCCATATACCAGAGGTGGTGGGTTCAAACTCATCCCCAGCCAAAAACTGCAAAAAAAAAAAAAAAAACTTATAAGAAAAATTAAAATTAAAAAAAAGAATCATATGGAAGAGAAAATATATTCATAGGTGGACATGGATTGTCATAAAGATCTTGATCCTTGTTATTGTCACATTGAGGAGGAGGAGGAGGAGGAAGGATGGTCCTGCTCTCTCAGGTAGCAGAGGTAGGTAAAATCCATGGATAAGTGGATCTGTGAAGTCCAAATCCTGCTGTTCAAGGTTCAGCTATATATATCTATACATATGTGTTCTTTTAAAAAATAAACAGATGCTAGTTCAAATACGATTTTTTTCATGACTCATTCTGGCATTTAGATTTTTCCTAATGCTTTCTTCTGCCTAATGGTGTCTTGTGAAAATCTCTGACAGACCAGGCTCTAGAGAGATTGTCTGGTTCCTCCCCAAGTTCATGAATTTGTTTTGTTTTGTTTTTTCCTACTCTCAGAAAGCGATTATAATAATATCTCATTTTTATTAAGAATTTATCATGTGCTAGATATTGTGCCAAGCATGCAACATAGGCTGTTTTATTATCCTTGTGATGTATGTGTGTTATCTTCATTTTATAGAAGGTCAGAGAGGTTAAGGAACTTGTCCAAGATCACACAGATACACAGGTAGCAAGACGGTGAACCCCTAGGATCAAGTACTGGCCTTTCTGTCCTCAATAGTCCCTTCTCTTTTAGACTTTCTCTTGGGTCCACTATTTCAATATTCAGCAACCCTGCCTCAGAGCCAAGCTGAAATTTCCAGCCCTGAATCTATGGTCTCCTGGGGGAAAAAAAAAATCAATAAATTTTCCAAGTTTATTTTACCCCACTTTACAAAATTACCATAAAGATTAGATATGTTCATGAAAATACTTTGAAACTATTACACACTCTAGGAATATTTAGTATTGTGTTTTCTTTTGACGCTGACCTAGGCAGAGAATAGTTCACTCTGTGCATGGAAAAGTCCTCCATCCCGTAGCAATGCCTGCGCCTCTCCCTACCCTGTTTCCCCAAAAATAAGACATCCTCCGAAAATAAGACCTACTTACAGGAAAGATAAGACATCCCCTGAAAATAAGACCTAGTGCATCTTTGGGAGCAAAACTTAATATAAGACACTGTCTTATTTTCAGGGAAACAGGGTAGTCATCCCTGCTGCTGCCACGATTGTGTGAGCAGGAAGCCTCCCCTGGCACTGGCCTTGGTAGCAATCTCCTTTCCTCCTGAGGCTCTCTCTGGACTTAGAGGAGGCCGGAATCGCTGAGTCAGCTGCATTTCCTTCGTCTCAGGGCTCCCTTAAACCTGTTACTGAAATTGGCTCCATAGTACCTGCAGGTTTGCCTGCCATCCCGCAAATCCCCCGGGGTGGCCCCATTAATCACATTTGCTCTCTCTCCCCTCGCTGGCCGACTCTGAGGACAGCGGCTAGGTGCGTGAAGCCTCCATGTGCGTAGGTGTGTGTGTGTGAGTTCGTCTGTCCCTTGGGAGTAGCCGGGGACTAAGTTCTCCTGCAATAAAAGTGAGTTAGTTGCTTCTTTCCTGATAACCATAATCCATCCCACCTCTTCCACGGAAATGACAGGCCCCTCGAGTGATGCATCTCCATGCCTGGGAAAACTCGGCTATTTTATTCTTTCTCTAACAGGGAGCAGGCTCTGTGAGCTATCCTGCAGCTGCCTGCCAGGCCTCTCTGCTAGTAGGAACCCCCTCTTCTGGGGTGTTCCCTGGTTTCTGGGGCTCCACACAATGATGTATGTGGGTTTCAGAGCCCAGGAGACACCTGTCCTGATCTGCCAGGAAGCTGACCCTCTTTTGGAGGTGGGATATGCCAGAGCCTTTCAAATCTCTCCACCTAACAAAATGCCCTCTGGGCAGAGGGTTCTGAATGTGTCCCCCAGTGGGGGGCCTGGAGGCACTGCCCAAAGCAGCCCCACCACAGCACATTTCTTTGAAATCTTATATTTTATCAGAGGAATGTATGTAAATTTTGCATTCCATCCCATAATATATAGCTATTTGTTTTAATGTTTTAACCACAAATCTTCAAGTAAAATTGATGCCCCAGGAAGATACAACTTGTTTATTCTCTGCCTTTATACCACCTAGTTTGCCACTGCATACCCTCAGGGGTACAAGTACTCTAGTTAGAGAAGCAAATGCAATAAAAATAACAACAAAAAAGAGTTAGTCTTCACAGCTTCCCCTCTGCAGTCTTCTGAAAAGGATCCTCTGTCTGTCTGCTTAGCTCTTCTGTCTTCTGGACACCAGGATAATGGGGAGCCAAGGGAGCCGGAGGGGCTATCCTGCTCCACAGTGTCTGGACACTCCAAAATGTTTGTTGAATGAATACTTTTCCTTCGTGCCTCAATGCAACCTCATCCTTGAGAATCAAATTCTAATCAGACAGAGAGAGCCTTTTCCTCTGTTCCTAATCTTACTGCAGTAGACTATGAAGGTAATAGCACAGGCATCTCTTCTACTTATCTCTGTAACATTTGCACCAGCCTCGGAGAATGACAGGAAGCTTCTTTAACAAATTTATATCATTTATTATTTATATTATTTATTTAATAAATTAAATAAATCTGTTTTCAGCAGGTTGACCCTGAGAAATTTAGGAGTAAACAAACACTGGTTTTTTTATTCTAAATTGTCTCAAGGAGAAGTCCCAGTAAGAAGGAAACTGATGTTGGGATTGAATAGACAAAAGAACAGAAGTCTGGAGATTATAGAAAACAAAGAGAGGGAGGATTGATCTGGCCGAGAGGAGGCCTTTTGGCTGATCCAGGGATTCAATCTAGATTAGCAAGTAGAACTAGCTGGTCACTGGTTAGAGTCGCCAGAGCCCAGCCAACTCTTTCTAGAGCAATTCAGAAGCATCTCTTTGCCCAGAGGCGGGGGTTGCGCTGGGTGAGATGCCACAGCCTCCTCCGCCTCCCTCCCCTTCCACTACCACACTATAGTCCCCAAAAGGTATGACTGTAGCTAAGATAAATGATGGGACGCAGAGGCACAACCTAATATAATATTTGCAGTATTTCTTAGACAGACAAGGGAAACATCCAGCTCTGTGATTTTGCTTGATACAACAAAGCCCAACCTTTATCACACAAGCGTACGAGGGAGCCTATAGTGAGAGAGCTGTAAACATCTCAGAGCAGCTCCGCAGACAGCCCCGTATGGAGACACATTTCAATGGGGGTGGCAGGAGTAGGGAGAACAGAGGAAGTTTGCCAAGTCACAGGCACTCTGATTTGCAGGGAGCATAGCGTGGATATTTCAAATCATTTCCTTTTCGTTAGTACCTAATCTCCCAGCTGTTCTCTGAGCATTGGCTCAAACGCTGGGAAACAGTCGGCCTCAAATGTAAAAGCCACGGGGCTCCTTTCAATTATGTTGTCTTGCAACATTGATGTGTCATGTCAACCCAAACTTGTGTACAGCTTCTGGGAGAAAGGAATTTTGTCTGATGATGAATTTAAAGGAAAATGAACCATTTTTATCAAGATCACTTAAAATTAAACATAGTTTGGGTTCTGGTCTTGTTTAAGAACTCAGATGTACTTGTGGGAGGTTTTTCATGGCCATTGTTCCTGATCCCTCCTGCATCTCCTCTGGGCCGTGGGAGTCTGCTAGGAGCTGCTGTTCATCAGGGAAATAGAGTCCACGTCTGGCAACAGAGCCCCAGATGGAACTTTGTTCCATTCACATTAATTGGAGCTAGTGCTTTGAGTGATTACATATGCCCGTTCATATAAATTAACTCATTTAGCCTTGTGAAACACGTTGTATCGGCTCCAGTTTTATCCCATGTGGAAACTGAGGCTCAAAGGGGTGAAGCAACTTGCCCAAGGAGCCTATACTGAAAAGCCACACAACTAGGATTTGAATGAAGGTTTCCAATGTCAGAACTTGGCCTCTTTCTATTCCAACAGAAGCTCTCATTCAGCATTCATGTATTTATTCATTCCTTTCTTTATACACTAAACAAACAGGCACCGGGCATCTACTGTGTGCCAGGCACTAGGGACATGATGATGACTTAGACATGTTCTCTGCACTAAAAGATTGCAGAATTCTCGTGGAACTCACAGTCTAGTCTTGAAATATTTATTCAACAAATATTTAACATTTAGTAGAACAAACAGCTGCCCTGATTAAGCACAGTTCTCAAGCACTTGTTTTCAGAATGTCCCATGTTGTCTATGCTATTGTTTTAGGAGTGGGTAGCATTCCTGTTAACCTGGGGGTAGGTCTGGACTGAGGCCTGGACGTAGTATTTTTTAGAAGCTCGACGAGTGCATCATCCGATGGCCAGCTGAAAACCCATGCTAAGAGGAGATACTTTTTTTGGAGATGCAAGTTAATTTTGCTTTCCTAATTTTTATCTTTTATTTAGAGTTTTAAAAATAATGAAGAGGCTTTCACCCTATGTTTTATGATTTCTTGGATTATTACATTACACAGACCCTCAGTCTTAGAGTAGACATTAGCTGGCCAATGTCACGTATTTGCCAGCGGTTGACTTGGTTGGGGACTTATCATAGCTCCTTCCAGGCCCTGTGATCATCCAGAGAATATCATGTAAAGAGTTTCATCTTCCCCCTTCCACTGCTTTGGAAATGTCACTGATACTGCCTCATCCATTCAATGCTGCCAAACTTTTGCCTCAACCCTGCACCTGCTCTCTGTCCCCTGGCCTCCTCTTCAGGCCTCTCAGGCCTGCTCTCACCTGGTGAACACGCACCTTTCCTGTGGCCTGGAAGAGCCTGGGCCTGTTTTGAACTCTCTTTACTCAGTCCTAACTTCTTGAACCTCTAGCTCTCTTTCTGAGATCAGAATATCAATTTTAAAAGGAAAAGAAAAAGGATAGCAGTGAAAATATTCTCTCTCTCTCTCTTTTTTTTTTTTTTTTTTTTGCAGTTTTAGGCCGGGGCTGGGCTTGTACCCATCACCTCTGGCATATGGGGTCAGTGCCCTACTCCTTTGAACCACAGGCACCACCCTCTCTCTTTCCCTCTTTTTTTTTTTTTTTTTTTTTTGTTCTTATTTGGTGCTTAGTACTCAAAATTCACCCCAGGCCTTCAGTATCGGTCTCCCCTTGTCTTCCTCCTCTTTTTTCTTTTTAAATTCTACCCATCATTTAACCCCAAACAGAATCACTTAAAAAAAAAAAAAAAAATGGAATCTGGGGATTATACATCCAATGACACATTCCTATTGCTTATATTTTGTAGACAGTACAAGTGAAACCCAAAAAAGGAAAGTGCTTTTCCCCAAGGCACACAGCCTCGCAGCTCCATTCACTAGAACTGGAACCCAGAGTATCTGAATTATCTTCCTAACGTTAAAATTAGAAGACCTCGTATTTGGGTCAAGCCCCATCCCAACACACACCTCAGATGGCCCGGGCTACCACTTCGCTTCTCATGATATGTGGCCAAATACCAGGACAACTTCTGTGGTAGAACGCAGTAGCAGACAGGTTCCAGGGTGGGTTGGACCCGCGGTGCACTCAGGCAGCCAGCAGAGTGTCAGCCAGCCGGCCAGGGGGTCATTAGCATTCAGGAAATATGACAAGCCCCTGCTCCCTGTCTACTGCCATGCAGCACGCATCACACAACACGACAGGAGTGGCCCTGGCTGGAGACGGGAATCAAAGGCAGGGCCATCCCTGCAGCTGCAGGTTAATAGTGGACGAATTACACACTTGGAAAACAGTTTTCCCCTCGCCGCATTATCAGGACCACTTCAAAGCCCTTTGTCTGGGCTAAGCTGGCTGAGGGTGATGTTTGCAGGCCAGGGACTTGCAGAAAAGATGTATTTTCCGACAGGGAGAAGGTCACCTGGGCAGAGGCCATTACAATGTGCTGTGGTCAGGTCGGAATTTCCCGGATCCCGATCGATGTGGTCTCAGGGCATTACTCAAGCACTGGAATTAGAGCACTGGCCAAGAAAATGCTCTTCAAATTGGTCAACAAGTCACACGCCTTGGGAAAGTCACTCTCTCATTTACCTTCAATTCCTCAATGCTTGAAGCTAGGCTCCTGGGGTTGGAAGACTTCAGGAGGTCAGAATAGGGTGCTCAACACCTGGGGTACAGTGGATTGAGCTGGTGTGAGGGAAGCTCAGCAGGGGCAAGTCACAGGCACTCTGATTTGCAGGGACCGTAGTGTGGATATTTCAAATCATTCCCTTTTCAGTGCTCTGGGTCTCAGTTTAGCCATCTACAAAGTGGGACTAAGAATACTTACTGATTGACATCTCCAGGACATCTCCAGACACAGCAGAAATAAAACTCTTCGCAAACTTAAAAGTGATGTTATCTCTTGAACATAATTATAGAAAACGAAAGCCCATGTTCATCAAATCCTTCAGATGTGTGTAGGTATGAACAGAATGGGTTATAATCAGGCCTCTCAGCAACCTCACAAAATTACTATGAGTCAAAATAATCCAAACCCAGCTCAGAACTGTGAGTGTTGATTTCAGGTGGTGGTTCCCAGGCATTGGCTCCATATTAGGGAACAGTCTGTCTTGCCCACCCCATCTGCTCTGAGATGTATGTTCCAAAAGCAAGCTGACCCCAAACTCTAGCCCTGATTTTGCATAGTAGTGGAGTTGGGTTGACTGACCTGTGAGATGTCTTGGTTCTGGAATGCTGCAAACCCAGGCTTTTTGCAGTATAAGACCTGTGATCTTATGGATGCAATGAACTGCATCTCCTCCAAGAGATTTAGAACTGACTAGCTCATTAAACACCTAACAAAACACACTTGGGAATGGCGAATTTCAGGGGTTTCTGTCCACAGGAGAAAGTGGGGCACAGGAGAACTATCAAGTTTTTACAGTCAACCCTTTGTCCATCATGACCCTGAGTCAAACACAAGGGATGACTCCAGCCTGTAAAGACGAGGCAGATGCTCACGTGTGTGGTGACAGCCCCACACCTTGCCTGCTCCCTGCTAGCCAGCCCCCACTTTGATCTTGTTCTCCAGCTGCCATCCAGTTTCTGTGAGTCTAGCCACCCATCACTGACCTGTCCTTTGTTTTCTGCAGTCTCAGACCCTCAGTTTGCCTTCAAGATCTTTCTTTTCTTTTCTTTTTTCTTTTTTCTTTTTTTCCCAGTTTTGGCCAGGGCTGGGTTTGAGCCCGCCACCCCCCAGTATATGGGACTGGTGCCCTACTCCTTGAGCCACAGGCACCTCCCAAGATCTTTCTTAGATTCATCCTGCCAACTCTGTCTCCCCGACTTCTTTCATTGGTAACAAGAGAGGCACAGAATCCCCATGCCCACCACGAAGCTGTTTATCCAGGCACAAGTCATTTCTACCACTGACTTCTGTGCTATGAAGATCCTGAGAAGGGAAGTGAGCTCCTTGGACTCTGAATGTCATGACACCATCACATCATGGAATATTCTAGCTGGAAGTGCCTTGATATCCCATCCGTTTTCCTAATGAACTATCATGCAGAACTATAATACTTAATTTAGGTATTTTAAAAGATGGGGCTGGACTGGGGGTGGTGGCTCATGCCTGTAATGCCAGCACTTTGGGAGGCCAAAGCAGGAGGATCACCTGAGGATGGGAGTTCAAGACCAGCTTGGGCAAGATAGCAAGACCCTGTCTCTACCGAAAAATAAAAATGTTTAGGCAGGCGTGGAGGCATGCACCTGTAGTCCTTGCTACTAACGAGGCTGAGACAAGAGGATTGTATGAGCCAAGAGATTTGAAGCTACAGTGAGCTATGATCACACTACTGCACTCCAGCCTGGGTGACAAAGACCCTGTATTAAAAAAAAAAAAAAAAGGTAGGGGCTTCTCTGAGCTCGACTCATTTCTTCCTAGCCTTAGGGGAGTAGGTTCTTAGAGACCTAGCAACTCCATTGAGCCTGATTGGACAACCACTGATCTAATCCATTGTCTTGGAGTCACAGAGAGGTGAAGTGGCTTTGGGCTGAGCACACGGCTCTGTGTAGTAAAGCTGAGATCGTGCATGTCAGCCCTCATTGCCTACACTTCATCATCATCATCTTCTTCATCCTATTTTCATCACAATCATTAAAGTCCTCAGTCTTTTATGAACATTGTCTGCTAAACCAGCTTCCGCTGGTCACTGCTGGCAACTCTGGACATGATCTCTTGAGCCCACTGTGGTGTGTCTAGAGATTGTGAGCACAGTAGCCCAGGAAGGAAGGAAGGAAACAGAATAGCATGGCTAGGAAGATGTCTGGATCGAGAGCCAGAAGATGAGAAGGGGCTTCCTGGTGCTGCCACTTAGCAACTATTTGAGCCCCACTTTCCTGACCTGCAAAGGGGGAGAAACACTATCCACTTCGAAGATTTATTTGGAGAATCCAAAGAAGTGGCATCTGCTAATGTCCTTGGCTGCTAGGCCATGGTGGGTGCTCCGGGAAAATGCCTTCAATTTGAATGGGAGACCCGTGGGGAGCCAGTGTGTGGAGCTCCCGCTTTGCCTGAGTGGAGCCAGCATTTCCATCAAAATAAACTCAGCTTCTTTCCTCTGCATTAACGGTCGCCTTCTTTGCCTCCTTCTGTGGCCTTAGCTGAAAAATAAATAAATAAACACGAGGTGGGGTGAGAGGTTGAGGAAGGGATGTGGCAAAAGACAAAGAAAGAAAGAGAGTGGGAGATTGATTTCTGGGCAGAATTTATACCTTTTTGGCTTTTTCAAAGGTAAATGAATAGATTGTTGTTGTTTTCCAGCCTGCCGCTGAGCGTGTGCTTGCACCTCTGTTATGTATAGACCCTTTTAAAGGCTTCTGGAAGCAATCCCTAACATTTTCTATAGGTGCAGACAGATAATTGAATGCTTTCAAAGACCACTGTGAGGCAGGGAAAGTTCAATTTTGCTGTGTACTGGGGCCTGCATTGACCGAGCCTGCCGCGTGTGTTTTCCTGGGGAAGTTGAATTTCTTTTTTGCTTAGGTTCCCACTACTGCCTTTTCACCCTTAGTCCCCCCATCTCTGATGAAGCACTTAGACAGAGGACAAGAAACAATATATAATTGCCCCAAAGTCACACAAATAAACACAGCGAAAGCTCCCAGCCTCTGCTCTGGCTGAGAATGAAAAGCACTGCCTCCTGGCTGCGGGGCTGGGGGCCTTTCCGCTTGGCTATTATTAGAGCCTGTGTAGCAGAAGCCCAGGCAGCTCTGGGCAGTGGGGGGGTTCTTGTTTTAATTTGTTGCCTGTGCAGGCAGAACAAAGCGGCACGGGGAGAGAGGAAGGAGGAATTTCCTTCTGCCGCTCTTTCTCTACACAGTAGACAGCCGTGTTGCATGTGTGTGTGTGCTGAACTGCGGATGTCTGTGTGCATGTGAACGTGTGTGCATGCAGGGGCCAAGGCCCGAGTGTGCCTCCTGGGTAGAACACAAATGTGCTGCATCCAGGCAGGAATGGTTCCTTTTAGAGAATGGCAGGGGGGTGCACAAGGGTTTGAGATTAAGAAGCAAAGGAAGCCTCCCCCTTCCCCCCCATTCATGGCGAAGGCAACTCACATTGACCGTCAATCTGTACAAGTGACACCTAACTTAGTCCTCTCAACTACCCTTTTGGATATCATCTTTCTGGTTTTACAGATCAAGAAACAGACTCAGAGATATTGAGTGAATTATCTAAAGTCTAGTACAACCGGGCTCTGATTTCGTTGCAATTTCTGCTATAGTCGATGTATCCTACTGGGTTGTGGGGTAGAGCAGGAAGGAAATCTCTTGTGGTCTCAGATTCGGGCTCCAGGTAGATGGGGCAGGGCAGAGGCACAGTGCCCCTCCTGGAGGCTTGGGGAAAGTAGTGTCCCCCAAATTCCCACAGTATCACTCTTGTCTCCAGTGACCACCTGGGGACGGTTGGCTTGCCTGCTGTGTGCCACTCATTTGACCAAATGCCTGAAGTATGTGTTCCTCTATTCACATGTTATAAATGAAAGAATGTAACTCACCTGCTCAAGGTCACCAATGATCAGGAACTAGGCCAAGAACTAGGCCCCTTCCTTCAGCTAAATGACTTTGTCTTCTCCAAGGGTGTGGGCAGGTTATACCCCATGGTGTCTTTGTTCCGTTTCGGCCATCCCATTTCTGCTTCTCCAGGCTGGACTGAAGCAGTGCTTTCCATTTCTATGCCCCAAGGAACACATCAGTCTGCCCAACAAATGCTATTTTCCTGGCTTTGCTGTGGGCTGTCTTGTTTCCCCTGTTGGAATGCAAACTCCTTGGAAACAAAGCTCTGTGGCCAAAAGGTTTTAATTTGCTTTAACCTTCACCAAATCTGAGATGTCTAGCCACACTTACTAAGTACTTTTCATTCCATGTGCTGTGCTAAGTTCATCACATGTACCATTTCACTTCATCTTCACATTAGACCCAGGAGGTGGGGATTATCATTATCCCTATTTTATAGATGAGGAGCACACACAGTCACACACACAAAGTGGTCAAGAGGTCTGAGACCTTCAAGACCCTGCTTCCTTCCAGTTGTTCCTGGGACCCAGCTGTAACCTTGACCATGTATTTCTCGTCCTATAATTTATTACCATTAAGCTGTTGCTAGTTCCAGTTATGTTTTGTTGTTTTCAACCAAAGCTGATCTAATGCTTCTATAAAGTAGTTCAAGATATCCCCAGTGGTCCTCTTGATAGGGGAGGGTCTTCATCAGATCTTGGTAGCAAGCACTTGTAATTCACCCAGCTAAATTGCCTCTCATTCCTGAAACCTGGCCCTTGTCTTTGAACCTGGCTTTGATGCTTTGTCTCCCTTGTCCACAATCAGCACATTTCTTCCCCCAAACTGACTCCAGTGGCTCAAACTGCCAACCCCCAGGTATATCCAGGAACATTTGAAGTCACAGAGCCCATGTGGCTTAGTTTTCAGGAAACCAAGCTGAGATAAGGTAAGAGATGTTCTTCTTGGGAAAGACCTTGAATTCAGTCTGCTTGATGCCCTGAGGTTCTTGGACAAGAGCCTCCCAAGTGGAGGGGGCCCACTTGCTTCCGCTCCATGACAGCCTCCTATCCCCCTACATACATCTTCAGGAGCTACTGATTCTCCTTACTACCCACCATTTCACTCTCATGAGACATGGTCTCGGGACACAATAAAGCTCTTTTGTGCTAACAGGTAAATATACTTTAAAACAGTGATTTTCACTTAGTGTTGGGGAAAAGGGAGCAATGTGCATGAAGTTTCTGGGGGCCATGTACTTGTGTGGTGAGAAAATGCATGTGTAATATGTCAATTGTTTCATAATATAAAATATAGAGAAAGTTTAATGTAATGGTTTTATCCGGTTTAGGGTATGTAGAAAACAGAACAAAAATGTATGAAGACACAGATTGCAAAAAGATTGAGAGCCACTGCACATTTTCCTTGACATTTTTAATAAGATGTAACTTACGTACAAAGTATACAGGTAATAAGTGTACAGCCCAGTGAAATTTTACATATGTGTGTATCTGTGAAACTAACACTCAGATCATGATTTAGAACATTTCTAATACCCCAGAGGTCTTCCATGTGTTTTCTTTGAGTGGATATCCTACACCACCTACCCCTCAGAGATAACCATTATTCTGACCTCTAATTACCATAGATAAGTTTCACATGTCTTGGAATTTCATGTAAGTGTAGCCACGTAGTATATGTCTTTTGGTGTTTGGTTTCTTTTGTTGACATTAGACCTATAAGATTCATTCATTTTGCTGTGTGAATGGCACCCTGTCCTTTTTCATTGCTGCACAACACCATGGACACACCACTGCTGATTCTACTATTGATGGACATTTGGGTTGTTTTTAGTTTGGGCCTCTTAGGAATTAGGCTGCCATGAACATTCTTGTACATGTCTTTTGGGAGACACAGGCACTCATTGTTGTTGGATGTACTCTCAGGCGAGTCACAGAGCATGTGTACAGTTAGTTTTAGTAGAGATTGCTAAATAGTTTTCCAAAGAAATGGTATCCACTCTTCAATCTAAAAGTTTCGTTCATCAGACAGTCATTGAGCACCTATTATGAGCCAGGGTCTCCACTTGACATTGGGAATACTGAAAGGAAGCAGATACATCTGTGGCCTAGAAGTGGCTAGTAATGATGTCAAGAAGGGATTTTATATAATATGGTAAGTGCTGGGTGAGAGTAATGCCCAACAGGGTGTCCTTTGGGGTTCCAGGGTGAGCTCCCCAGACTTTGGATGATGTTAACAGCCGTGTGGCCAGGGGAGGAAGGGATGGCATTGGAGGGAGGCTTGCAGGGGCTCCTCTAACCCTGCCAAGGTAGGGGCTGCAGACTCTTCTCTGGCTGGAAGTCTCAGGAAAGGAGCAGCCAGGTACAGGCCAGGCTGTCAGGAGAGAACAAACGGCTGCCAACAGGAGCAATGATTTAAAGGAGAAGGTTGAGACATTGGTGAGATGAATACCATTGACTTTGCTGCCATCCTGGAAGCGATTCATCAGGGTAACTTGGCAAAGAGGGGCATAAATCCCCAGCCAGAGAGGCCAGGCAGGGCCCAGGGTGGAGGCCTGGGATGTGACAGCAGCTTCCAGAGCTGCATCTGGCTGGGCCCTAGCCAACATTTGAAAAGTGTCAGTTTGAAAGAATCCCCAGATAACGGTTTTGTAATTAGGGTCTCTCCTCTCCTGACATGTGGATCCCTAAGAGGACATCTTCCCTGGTCACTTGCTATGTTTGCAAACGATTCCGTGCCTCTGCTCCGAGGCTTTTTTTTCTCCAGTGTGGCCTGTCCTGGTTTTCCTTTCTCCTTCTCTCCATCCTGAGTCTTGCTGCACCAGGAGTTTGGTTCAAATGACTTATTTATTTTCATAATGGAAGGGGGAGATTTAAGACTGGGTTTGAAATGCCTACACGCCTCCATCCTCTCCACCTCTTTGCTACCACCCTCCCCCAGCAGCCAGAGGGCCAGAGCGGTGGGAAGCTGGGAAGTCAACAGGAACAAACGTGGAGTGAGTGGCAGAGCACGTGAGTGAAGGAGAGATTTTTATGAGTGAAATTTGCTCACAAGCTTCTTTAATAATGTTATTCATCTTTCTGTCAAAGTCGTCACATTAATGTAGCGGGTAAGATTTAGAGGAGATGAATTAAGACTTAAATACACAAAATGACTTGGGGAATATTTAAATACACTTTATTTTGGTGCAGCATCCTTTGTCCCGGGTGCTGCTCATGACTCTTGCTGGGAACCAGCAAGTCCCTCCCTTCTTTTTTCCCTCCTCCCCTCCCCCTCTCCCTCCCTCCTAGTGCTTCATTCATCCAGTGCCTCTGTGCACCTAGAATGTGTGAATTACTATAGTCTGCATGGAGCACAGGTGGTCAGGATGGCCTGGGCCCCTGCTCTGGCTTAAACAGGCCACTTTCCCTTTCGGAAAATGCAGTGAGTTACACTCTGAATTTCTGAGGATGCAGAGAACCACTGCAAAGAACAAGGGAGGCCAGCAGGTAGAGCTCTGCACCCTCTCCCATCCCTCTGTCACGGTTCCCGGCTATCTGCCATTGCATTTTCCTAGCGGTATACTAAATAAAGGCACTTTCGCTTTGAAAAAAAAAATTAAAAGTAGAAGAGTTTATTTCTCCCTTCCCTCCTACTTCTCTTTCCATTCTTTCTCCCTTCCTCCTTCCCACTCTCCATCCCTCTTTCCTTTCCTTCTTTCATTCCATGAATATTTAGTTAGCCCCTTCTCTGGACCAAGCATTGTGTTAAGCATTTAGGGCAGTGGTTCTCAACCTTCCTAATGCCACAATGTATTGTCATTGTTAAAAAGGGGTCGCGACCCACAGGTTGACCCCTTTTATTTAGGGTGTGTCAATAAGTGAGTGATATAGCACCTCTTCTCCTGGTTGGACAGACCAACTCTCACATTCCCCATGAGCATGATTAGAATAAAGAATGTGTTCAGGTGAGGTTAAACAGAGAAAGCTTCTTGGAGGAGGTGGGCTTTGAAGCCCATCTGCCTCTCCATTTACTTTACACAGAGCTAGATTTTCCACCACGGGAATAAGGAGACTCAGCTTTGATTACAGAAAGGGTGAACTAAGGACATCAGACCAGAAGCCAAAATTAGAGGCAAGGAGGACAGCCCAGACATCAGGCATTCACTCAACCCATCTTCCCCACTGTCTGACGATGCTTGAGCCAAGAGCAGGAGGCGTGGGGACTCTGGGACTCTACTCCCTTATGACCATGCCCACCCCCAGCCCTCACCATAGCTACCCCATCCTTGCTTTGCTCTCCCATCTCCCCTCTTCCTCTGGTCAGTATCTTCCCACTAAAGCCCTTCCCACTATGCCAACCTCTTCTGGCCTTTTCCTGAGCTGCTCTCCCAGACAGAGGCAGAGCCTCTTCAGCACAGTTCTCCAACCCCTCCCCCCCCCATAAAACCACTGCTGTGGGTAGCAGGCAAGAGACACCCCTCAGTCTGACCTGGATGGGTTGCTCAGACAGAATCCAAATTGAGTCATAGGAGACACGAAGAAGAATTAGACTAGTGGGGGCCAAAAGAAACTCTGGTCAATTGTTTTGTTCTACTCTTGAAATCTGGGTTTCTAAATTATGCTGTGTGGGTTTTAGACTCAAGAAAAAGAAAAATAGTCAGGTTGCTGAGCTTATTGCAAGAGCACAGAAATGAAGTCTTATGAAAATATAGGCTTGGGAGGTCCTCAGGAGCCAACCCAGCTTGGGTGACAGGGTAATCAGATCATATCCCCAGTAGCAGGCATTACCCCCAACCTAGGGATCCTCATTACAGAGACTGAGCAACTTGATGGTTGCTTCTTGACCTCCTCCACATCAATGAACTTCCAACTGGTTCTCTATGTCCCTTACACTCATACTTCTAATTTGGCTGGTCACCATCTGGGACTGTCCACTGCCCATTGGAAAGGTTTAATAAACTTTTTTTTCTTTCTTTTTTTTTTTTTTTTTTTGAGACTGTCTCACTTTTTCACACTCTGTAGAGTCCCTGGAGTCATAGCTCTCAGCAACCTCAAACTGTTGGGCACAAGCATTCCACTTGCCTCAGCCTCTCAAGTAGCTGGGACTATTGGTACCCACCACAATGCCTGGCTATTTTTAGTGATGGGGTCTTGCTCTTGCTCAGGCTGGTCTTGAACTCCTGAGCTCAGGTAATCAACCTTGCCTTCCAGAGCGCTTGGATTAAGGGCATAAGCCCTTCCACAGGGCCCCATTGGAAAGGTTTAAAAGCCTGACCCCTACACAGGCCACTGGCAGGATAGAAGTTGGATGCTCTGGGAGCTGAGGCCCACTCTTGGTCCATTAGCTGTGGTGAAAGGGTGAGTTAGGTAGCCTGAGGCATGGAGACCCCCACATTAAGAAGCTTCATAAGAGGGATGAAGCTTTGGATGTGGCTTGGAGGGAGGTGTCCCTGGAGTGGGAGCTAGTGTGAAAGGCAGCTACCTGCAATAATCTCCAGGACACTAGGGAATAAGAAGGCATCCAGGGGAGGAATCAGGCTCTAGAGATTGAGGCTTTTGGAATTTCAGTCACTCAGAAACAAGGTGTGTGATTCTCTTGACCTCAGAGAAAGAATCAGAACTTCTCAAAGAGAGTGCCTTTTTCTGTTCAGCATGTCAGTTTGCAGTGGTCAGGCAGAACACAGACATTGGAGTAATGAAGCTTAGGAGGCCACCATACTTGGAATCTAGCACAAGGGAAAGGGAAGTCATCCCAGTCCAGGAAATTCAAGGACAGGGGACTAGTGTCAAGTCAGCCAGCCCCTGTGTTTCTTCAGCCCCTCAGCACCACTTGTGAAGAACATTCCAGCTGTGTTCCTCAATTCAGAAGGCTCCCAGGAAAAGCAGGATAGTCCACTCTCCTCTCTCCTTTGCCCTGGGTAGGGAGATCTGGCTATTGCAAAGTCCATTCTTAAGTTCTTCCCTTCACAGGACCTGAGGCCAAACTCCAGGGAACATGCCAATCTCCCACAGATAGAGGTTGCTTCCATATCATGACTGTGTGTTGAAGTCACTTTTCTCAGTAGTAGACATGGGTGTGTGCTGGGACCTCTAAAGTTGATGTATTTGTAAGTCTATTGTCTGGGGAGAAAACAATGGTCCCATAAGAACTGCTTCCCCAAAAGTGGAATTGCATGAGAACCAAATATAGGAAAACTGGAAACTATTATCTTTTTCCCCTATCTCCCTATTGTCCAGTCAATGGATGGCACAAGGACCAGAGAAAGCCTTTTCAGCACTTTCACGCTTCCCAAGTCATCAAGGGGATATTTCTTTTTTTCTGAAGGTAAGAAAAGCATGAGATGACTCCATGCAGCCCTGCCACGCCTGGCCCCCACTGATTTCTATCTGCCAGAGACTGGCAGGGTCTTGGGGCCAGCATAGGTTGTCTCTGACTTCATGCAGTAGAACCAACATAACTTCACTAGTGGGTTGAGGTATGCCTCTAATACCCAGGCCTTACTGATACAGTGATAAATTTTTCTACCCAATGACCCTCTTTTAGGTGTATGAAGGGAATCTTTCAACCTTTCCAAACAAGACTGGCAAGCTAGGAACACATGCATCTATTCTCGATGTGGCTTCCTTCTTATTACCTCTGCCTGTCAGTACCCCAGCAGTAGGGTCAGTCCATCATCATTACTCCTCAAATTATGGAACCTTGGACAGATGATAATCAGTCCAATTATGCTATTGACAGGGTATTTCAATTGGCTCTTGATGGGCTTCTAAGGCAGCAGATAGTGCCTTTATATGAAAGTGATTTGTAAAATATTTGTTGACACTGGAGCTATTCTATTATCATTGTTGTTGTTGTTGTTGTTGTTGTTGTTGTTATTGTTAACATGACACCATGGCTACTCTTGGAGAATTGATAGTAGGAATGTTCTTCAAAAATTACAGTCCCCTTGGAGACTGGCTCTCTTCCAGAAGTATCTATTTTTAATTCCACTAATGCTTTTCTTCGAGGAGGACATAGAAGTCCCACCCAAAAAGGTACATTACCTACCTAGAGTTCAGTCTCATAGCTTGTTGGACTGTCTGTTATAGGAATATAATATGAATGAACTTATGTCTGGGAATAAAATATGCATTGTAATGTAAACGTATAAAGTGTAAAGGGTCTTGTCTTCCACCCCACCTTCCTACTACCAGCCCATGAATCCATGTACCTGGTCCTTTGGCTAATTAAATTCAAGATGATAAGCTGACAAAAAACTTCAATCCATGTGGCTTGGTATAGTAATAAGAATGAAGAAATTTATGTTAAAAATCTTGAGATGCCCCTTACCAGATCTGTGCCCATGGCAAATACTCTGGACCCTTGATTTCTTCACATAGTATATAACAATCTATGGTCTGAACATATGTATCCCTCCAAAGGTCATATGTTGAAATCCTAACTCCCAAGGTGACAATTCTTTGGGAAGGTGATTAAATCATGAAGGTAGAACCCTCATGATGGGATATAGTGCCCTTGTAACAGAGACCCCAGAGAGGCAGGTAGCCCCTTCTACCAGGTGAGGCTATATTGAGAAGGTACCATTTTTGAACCAGAAAATAAGCCCTCACCAGACACTGCATCCATCTTGATCTTGGACTTCCCAGCCTCCAGAACCGTAAGAAATAAATTTATGTTGTCTATAAGCTACCTATTCTATGGTATTTTCCTATCATAGATAGGGAAATAGATATCAAAATATCTATTTTTAAAGTATTGTGGGGGGGGGAACCAAATGAGATAATGGACATTCGCCCCCAGCGCCTGGCACATAGTGACAGTTTAGTTAATATCCACTGAATCAGAGTTGAAAGAAAGCTGTCTATGTGGAGTAGGTAGGAGTCCAGGGGAAAGCTGGTGGGAGTGTGTTCTTCACAGACTGAGGGCAGAGAATGGACAAGTCTACCCCGCATTTAGAGCTCGTCAACTGTTAATAAAGGGAAACCCAGCTAGAAGCCCAGCCACAGGACTTGTCAAATCCTAATACGTGGATTCTATAAAAATCAACAACACTCTTCCATGGATTCATTAAAGCAAACAGCCCCTCTTATTTATCAATGTTATTCACCCCGAGTGAAGATGACAACAATCAATTAAATAAACAAATCAAGTTTAAAAAAGCTTAACTCAAGGAAGACGTGATTAATTTCCTCGTCATTGATTGACATTAACTATATTAGCCAGCTTTGCTATGGTAACAAACAACCCCTAAAATCTTAGTGGCTTGTATCCACAAGCATGTATTTCTTGCTCACAGCGTATGTTGGCAGCTGTGGGTGTGCTCCACGAGTCTTCTCATTCAGGGACTTAGGCTGAAAGGGCAGCCCCTAATTTGGGGCCTGCTGATTTGGCAATAGAAGGACCTGAGCGAGAGAACTGGCTGAACATGCCGTGCTTTGTGCAGCTTCTGAACTGGCTCTCATTCCATTGGTCCAAGGAGTCACACAGTTGATCCTGACAAGGGGGAGGATGGTACACAGGGGCAGGGGCTAAGAGTGTAGGATATACTCTATTTTCTGGAGCCCACAGCAAGTCTGAGGGAAAACAAAAGGGTGCATAATGCTCTTATAGGAGGGAGGGAGTATCTGGAGTCGCTGTGCAATCCACCGCAGTGGAGTCTGGCCCCTTCCTCCTCACTCCACATGCACCCACATGCTTTCCCATAGCATTCTCACTTAGTCTGTGTCCTGTTATCTTCACAGATCTGGTGCATTCAGGGGGGATGATTTGCAGCACGTGCCACATCTCTGAGGGTCTTCTGTGCCATTCAGACACTCCGCGTGCTTTTTCTTTTATCTCTCCTGCTGGCTTCTTTTGTGCCTGCCTTTACCTGTCAGGACTTCCCTTCTCCCAGAATGGGCTCACTGAGATGACCTTTCTCATGACTGGGCAGCGACATCAGCTACATTGATGACCTCCTCAGGTCTAGGGCAAAAGCTGGGCTTTCTTCCTCCACCCCCGGACACCCACAGGCTCCTGGGCAGAGCCGCGGGCTCCACTCCAGCAGTCCCTTCAGATTGGTGCCTGGAAAAACAGAATTTCTGCTTCAGGTAATCCAGCTGCTCCTCTCTGAATAATGCATACCATGCGCTGCACCGGACCAAGGACAAGCAGTTGAGAAATTGGGGAGCTTTCATTTGATTTCATTATTTTGCTTTTAGACCTGAGCATTTGCTGCTGTCAGGCATTTCAAAGAGGACAACAAGGTGTTCTCAGACAGGCAGGGAAGGTCAGTCATACTTGGGGGCTGAAGCGACAACGGCAGAGAAGGCAGGGCCAGGACAGCCCTCCCCACAGGCACACAGCCTACAGGGGTGCCTCAGCAATCACGCTCTGCGGGGGTCTAGGTAGACTTGAAATCCTGAGTAAAGGGACTTTCTGGGGGACTAATGCCTCCATATACATCAGTTAGTGAAGGAGGAGAGGAGGCCAGACGGAAGGCCGAGAGATGACAAGTGGGAACCACAGTCAGAGTCCAAAGGGAAGGATCATCATCAGAAGAGTAAATGGTCTTTGATGAGGGAAATTTGGCCCCACTGAACAGGTGGAATTCAAGCCAATGAATTAGCTCAGCTAGAGTCACACAGCCCCAGTCTCACCCAGGCTTACCTGCCCTTTAAGTTCCAACATATCCCACAGTTGATCCTGTTTCACAGATGGCAGGCTTAACCACACCTGCACCTGCATGCCCACTGCCACTATGCTCAGGTGCTCTGCTCTGAATGGTCTGTCCTTCCCTGTCCCTACGGAGCACGCGTTCTCATCTCTTGCCTTTGCTGGTGCTCGCTCCCGCAGCTGGGATCCTCTCACCACTTCCCTCTGCCCCCGTCCTACCACTTGTTTACATACTAAAGCCCGCACAGATCCCTGCCATCTCCCAACTTCTACAAGTACCTCCATTAATGCCCAATTAGGATTATTACTAATAAAATAATAACATATTATTAAGAAAAATGTTAATATATTATTTCAAAGAATTTCCTCATAAGTCTTCATACTGTGCTGCTCAGAGCTATAGGCTACTCATGGGTGCTTCAGGGGCCACCCTGGGGACAAGGAAAGGCTGAGTAGGTGGGTGAGCCTTTTGCCCCCATCCCCTCCAACTACAGCAGCTCAGCTCTGATCTGGGTTTTATCTTATAGTTTCACACACGAGTTTTTTGCTTTCAAAAGGATTGTACTATTGATTTGGAAACCACTGCATTTTTTATTCCATCCTCACAAGAAGCTTGCAGGGCATGTAGGACTAGGCATTATTATCTACCTTTTGCAGAGGAGGGACCTAAGGCTCAGAGAGACCATCCCACCAAGGGCACACAGTTAAGGCAGAGGGAGAATCCCAACTGCTGTCTTCTGAGTCTAAATTCAATGTCTTTACAAACCATAATTGGGGTAGCCTATCTCTGTCTTAATCGTTAACTTCTCTCCGAAGCAGACATTGCATTTGTAACATTTGTCTTGTTCGTTTCCTATTCAGAGCGTGGTTGTAGGCACACAGTAGGCATTTACTGATTATCGAGCCCTGATTATAGGCACGCTCTCTCCTGGTGCCTTTCCCAGGCTACACCTGCTCACCAGCTGGGTGAATTACAAGGCTATACCAGGTACCTGGGCGTTTTGTGTAATCAAAAGGATACTTTCTCGCTCCCCTTCTCTTGCTGTTGACATGGTTACAAAATCTTATTATTAGCCCAGAGGATGGGGTAATAGGACATGACATTCACATTGTCACTATTTTAAAGAGCTGTAGTTGCCTCCTGAGAATAATCTGTGTGTCCTAACAATAGTGCTGTTGCCGCACGCAATGCAGTCTCTGTTCTTTGCCTCCCTTGGTTCTGGGAATGAGGTGTTCCCACCAGGAGGACAGATCTAGTGTCCTTTTTGCCCATTCAGGCCACACTGTGAGGAAACAACATCATCCCTGCCTCTGTGACCCCAGGAAGAGGCACATCGGGGACCCCATTCAGTTAGGAGAAGGAACTGAAGCCATGGGCTGACTCACCAAGGAGGTGGGGTGGGGTGGGGATAAATCAAGGTAAAATTGTTTCCAAATTGAATGTTTTTCACTATTTTCAGTGTAGTGTCTGCAGTGCTCTGAGATGATTCCCTCTCAGGGGCTTCAGAAAAGCTGTAAATAGAATGAATTGCTTTTAGGGACATATTCTGGTTCATTTCTCAAGAAAATATATGCTAATGCATGTAGACTATCATTATTGGGGAGACCTATGTACGACTCTTTTATGTCTATGAAGAGCCTGTTTCTGATTGCTAGCATTTTGCCAAAGACTTTGTCATGCGTGGGCTGAATTTCTAGCAGGGAGAGGCGGATTCAGCCAGGGCCACATGCTGTGTCTGTCCTAGGCCACAGTTGGAGGGGGAGCTTGGTTCGTTCAAGAGAAGTTTCTTATGAAACCAGAAACGGAGAAAGCATAGATTTATCTAAGAACCCAACTAAAAGCCAAACCGGTCCCGACTCCCTTGCAATCCTTGGGACTTCAGGATGATTGAAGTGCAGGGCTGTCCCCACAGGGGAGTGGCCCAGGAGCATGTGGTGCTACGCCCTGCCAGAGGGTGGCAGCACCGCCCACACGCCTCTAGAGCCTTCTCTTCTGACCACCCCAGGGCGTTCTCATGGGATCGCCTTCCCCTTGCCCCGCGAGCTTCTGCAGCGTTTTCTTTGCCATGGCAAAGCGGGTTAAACAGCGCGCGGCTTTGCGAGGAACACAGCCAACAAATGAGATATCAAACGCAGCTTCCCATGTAAGAGATCAGACTCTGGCGGGCGTACACGCCGGCGCTCTGCTGGAGCTCCTTGGCTCTGCAGCCAGCTTCATTTAGGATTCATAAATACTTCGCACACTCCCTCACATACAGCCGCCAAAGGAATTTCATTCTGTATCATCTACATTCAAATGCAACAAAGTGCAAAAACGTAGACATTAAAAAGAAGAAGGAAGAGGCTCTGAAGAAAGTCTGAGGCTCCGAGTGGCAGGTGTTTGGTAGCTGATGACTTGGTAAAGGATTCCTCCCTCTCTGTGTTCCTACAGGGAAGCCTGCCCTGACTTCAGTTCCCCTGTAGCCTGGTGGGGGAATGCAGCCTGTCATTGCTGACATGGGGTATCTTGGTCAATGACACTGTGAAAATGCTGCATTGGGACCTTGTCAAGATGGGCCTCAACCTTAAATGTGTGTTGGTACTAAAGTCTCTCCTTCCAGCTTCTGGGGGGCTGGGGCCTTTTGAGTTCCAACTTGAGCCTCAGGTAGCAAATTCAAATGTCTTTGGGAACCAGTCTGGAGGATCCAAACTAGAAAAGCCAGGTAGCAAATGGAGCATGGCTGCCCAGCATAACGGAGGTAGCCGTTACTCAGTTCCTGCTGGTTACTGCCAAGAGGGAATTGTGGTCAAACCTATGCATTTATCCACAGAAACCAGAAATCTGTGTTATTTGAAAGTATGCAACCTCCTGATTTTCAAATAATGAGCACTGATTTTTTTTAAATTAATTACCACGCACGTCTGACAAAACAATTCCAACAGATTACACCTTGGATTAATTCTGCCCTAAACACCCTAGTCAGTTGAAGGCTTATCTTTTCTGATTATTTGGAACACTTATGATATGTGCCCCCTAATTTTCCAGCTTTGATTTTTCTGATGCATTCTCTAGGTTTGCCCGGTTTGCTCAACAAGAGTGTGTGCATGTCAAGGGCAAGGGCACGTGTTTTGTTCCTCCAATAGGTCCCACTAGAAGTAGGTGCTCAGCAATTTTTAGTGAGTTGTAACTTAACCTACCCCTTTCCACAAAGGATATGAAGAATCCTATGTAAATGCATACTAAAAAAAAAAAAAAAAAAGACAATAAATCATTGTGCACATCAGTGTGAACACTTGGACTTGGCTTTCTACCAATTGCCTGTGAGGCATGGTGCTTGGGTTAGGAATCTCAGGAGAGCATCCAAATGTCTTCCTAGAGGCTCAAGAGGGTACCTGGCACATGGAAAAAGTTGATAAATTGTTTGTATCATGAATGAAGAACATGGAGAGGGTGATGGCCTTAGAGAAGGAGGCCTATAGACAGAAAGATCAGGGAGAGCCAAGCTCCCCTCAGAGCAGAGAACCAGAATAATGAATGGCTACATCTCTGTTGACACTCTTTGGTTGTAAGAAACAGAAATAGAACTAAAACTGGCTTAGACAAAAAGAGGAACGTGTTGGAATGCTCTTACAATAATACCCCTGTAAGCCGTAGAAAGGAAGAGATTCATTTGGACCCACAGGAAAACCCAAACAAGATATATCACCATAACTCTTTGTGTATTTCATATCTGCCTGTTCATTGAATTCAACTTCATTTCCTCCCTCAGCAGATAGGTTTCCCCCATGTAGGAGGAAGAATTGGAGCTACCAAAAACCTCCAGGCCTCACATCTAACAACTTCTACCTCAGAGAGAATTTTTTCCACACTATTTCTTAGACCAAGATCAAAACCCTTGGGTAAGGTCTCTGTATACCTCATTGGAGTTCAGATGTCCACCTCAGAGCTGTCCCAATCAGTTATGACAGTCATGAGAGTGGGTAGCCATGACTGGCCTTGCTTTGGAAAGATGCTCACATGTGAAGTAACAACATGGCAGCCTTCACTCAATCCACCTGGTTCGTTTTGTGGAAGGAACATTTCCAAGAAGATGGGGATAGGGACACTTTCTGGAAGAAGTGAAAGGTACTATCAGACCAAACATCCAGTAGAATGTATACAAATATCTTCTGTAAGTACCATCTCCTTTCATTTGTCTCTCACAAAACTCTGTGAGGAGTATAGAGGTATTTTTTATTGTTCCCACTGAATCTGATGGAAATGTGTGAGGTTCAGAGAGATTCAGTAATTTAACCAATGTCACAATGCTTTTAAAAAGGTCCAGTTCAGAACTCAATCCAAATATGTAATTTTTATTTCAATATATTTCAACTCAATTTCAATATATTTCATTCCCTTATACAGGGTGTGAGTGGAATGATTGTGAGTTTCCAGAAAAAGAATCTCCCAAGTATACCTCCCAATATACTTTGAGTGTTCAGAGGTTGATTTTTATTGCATTTCCAGGACCTACCACAGTGCCTGGAACATAGTAGATGATCATTGTCAAGATGATGCTTCCCTGAACAATGGAAAGCCCTAGCTGGATTGTCCTGACATGGCTCAGCTCTTCCTTATGGGTTGTTGGGATTTCCTAAGATACACACGGCTAACCTCAGTGGTTTTCTCTGCTCCATTTAGGGATTTTCTTTTCTACCCAAGATCCATATCCAAAGACTCCAGATCCATCCCTACCCCCACTTCTGATTGTATAATTTGAGGTTTTAGAGGCACTTCTGCCTTGTGAAATGGCTGGAGTCCTCTGGTCCAGAAGCACGACTGCCTATAGGAAAAGAGGAACTGGAACAGGAAGAAATCCGTCTGAGAGTGCAGTGCTCACCAGATGAAGATGACCATATGTACTTTGGTCAGTTGAGCAGTTCCACTTTCCTTTGATGGATGGCTCAGCTCTATAGTGAGCATGAAGGCCATGGAGCTTCCTTAGCTGTGTCACCACAAGACTCCTGTAGACTCACCAAGGCTTGTGACCTCCCCTGGTTTGGGGGGAAATCATGAATACTCATCTTTCTTTCATCCTGTTTGTCAACATCCAGAGAGGTAGTAGGTTGATTTGACTTAGATCAGCCAGGCTCCATCTCCAAGCTGCCTTGACTGAATACAGTAAATACAATAGACTAGAAAGAAAGAATTACCTTCAGCACCAGGATTATGTTGCTGCCAAAGCCACCAATAATATATTAACAGTGTAGGTTAATATAACACTAGTTATCAATCAAGGGAACCTATCACAAGGAGGAGGCAAGAAGGTTTGATTTCCCTTTTTGGATGAACCTCCATCCCTCCATCCCACAAAGATTCGCTGTTCTCTAGGTTTGGTCTCATGCATAATTCAGTGATCTGTGTGGCAGGGAAACATTTAGAAAACTTCTTTTGCCTTCTCCAGGAGGCTGGGGCAAAGGTGACTTACAACTATTCATCCATGCAAGGAAAGCTATCTCTGCGGCAGCCCACTGGATGAGACGGGGGCCATGGCCTCTCTCATTCCCATTTGGTGACTTGCTTAAGAGTGACATAATGAATTGCTCTGGCCCAGCCAGAGAAGAAAAATACAGGTGGAATGAGATAAATCGATGCCACCCCAGTCTTTCCTGAAGCTCTGGGGAGGATGAACTCTGCATTAGAGGTTTTGCTTTCTCAGAAGGAAGCAGTGATGCTTTTATGTTGCTGATGGCGGTCAAGGAATAGAGTCCTCTGGGGTGTTACAGGGAAATGTAAATGAATTGGGCAGTCCCTAATTTCATCTATTCTTTCATCCCACAACTTCAATGATCATCTACTATGTTCCAGGCACTGTGGTAGGTCCTGGAAATGCAATAAAAATCAACCTCTGAACACTCAAAGTATATTGGGAGGTCCACACAAATATATAAACATTGCACTGTGCATTTCTGATGCCTGAGCTGTTGGAATGATGTATTCTTTTTATTTATTCTTCACATAGATATTTATGAAGCATCAACTGTGTGTCTGGGCCTGCACCAGACCCTGAGACTACAGCAATGAATGAAAGAAGACAAGGTTTCTAGGGAGGAGGATGAACAATAAAACAGTACTCAAAATGCACGCACCAGGTAGTTGCAGATTGAAATAAGTCCTCCGAAGGAAAGACTGGATGATATAATAGAAAGCGAATAGGTGGGGGGGGGGGGACGTAGGATAAAAATACCTTTCAGAAGAGATAATATTTGAGCTGAAATTTATGGACTAGAAGAAGCTAGCCGTGTGAAGAGATAAAGAGGGATACTGTTGGCAACAGTGGTGTAGTGGTAAATGTTTTACAGCCGGCTCTCTGGGGGAAAAGAAAGCCCTGATTTGTAGTGTTTGCCAGTTTCCATGGTGTAAATACTCCCACACTGCCAATTTATAGCTGCCAACATGATATCCCTGAATACAGGCTTGGGAAGAGATGCAAACCATGGATTCACACAAGCCTACGTGAGCTGCTCCTAGCACACCACTGTTTGGCAGTTACCCGGCCATATTGAAGGGCAGGAGGGGAATGGGTGCTGCTTGATGCTAAGAAGTCAGGCAGTCAGAGTGATGGACTAGAGGAAGTTCTTTGGAGCAAGAGGTTGGGGGGCGGGGGTACTACATTCAAACACAATCACCACATAATGTATGGACAGTATACCCTGCCACTCAGTGCCAAAGTCACCATACCTGATCCTCCTTGATCTCATTTAAAAATCACTTAGATATTTTTAATTTAATTTAGCAAGTGCAATGTAGTGTGTGTGTGTGTGTGTGTGTGTGTGTGTGTGTGTATAAATATATTGTTGTGGGTACAAAAATGAGAAATGCAGATTCCCTACTGTCATGGCACTGAAAGACAGTCTGATAGAGAAAAAGGGCAGAAAACCTTTTAAACTTCTAATAAAAATAAATTACAGAGACCGGGAGAGAAAAACACAAATAGATCACATGTGATATAAAGAGCGTATTTCTATAGTTTGATGAGATTCAGAATTTTTCAGAACATAATTTCCAGGCCAGATAGACAAGATAAGCGTTTTCCTTTGGTTCACAGTAGGAAAAGACATCTGATAAGAATTGGTTACTCTTTTGGCGATCACATGGTCCACCCCATCAACGAAGCACCAAGAGGCACCCAGAGGTCAGCTTATACAGTTTGGACCTTGACAGTTTCAAAAGCCAGGAATCTAGAACCCAGAAAGATGGGTAGTACTGGGGAGTTATCCATCCATAAAATGCTGTAACAATACCCAGAGATGTAAGGGAGTGGTTATTACCACCTTCAACTTGTCATGCAGATGCAGCAATTTACAACATGAAGTTTATATAAAAGGGATTGTTCTTCCTGATTGGCATTTGGGAGATGGTCCCTGAAGATAAATGCAGTCCTTTGCAGAGCTGGCCAATAATCTTTTAGTGTGTGGCCTTTTCTAATCACTTTGTCAGAGGCTCTACAAAGATGTATTGATTTATCTTGTGACAATAGTAAAGAGTTTGCGATCCCGGCAGGAAAACCAGAGAAGAAATCCAGCAGGGTTGTAAACCTGAGATCAGAGCTTGGAAGAGAAGTCTGATCTGGTTATGTCCCCAGAAGGGATAGTTGGACCCTTGTGAAAGAGATTTTTCCTTCACTTCTAAGTGAAGGAATAACCACAGGAAAGGGAAGAGAACTGGTTAAGAATGTTGATGTTGGAAAATAAAGAGAATTCAGGGAAGGCTCTAGAAAGGAGATGCTAATTTCTTGGTAACAAGTAAGAGAAAACCATAAATTTATTTAAGAGCAGCTCCACTTGGCCATTGGTAGATGACTCAGCCCTACAGTGAGAACAAGGGCCGTGGCAGCTTCTATCCAAAGACAATGAGAGAAAGAGGCTTCCTTAGTAAAATCACAAAACACAATAGATATTATACAAACTTCAAATTAGTGGATGCTTTATGGGGTGGAGAGATGGAGGAAGACTGTAAGGACATTACCTATATCTGCAATCTGTTCATTAAAAGAAAAATAGAGATCTGAAGCAAATATGGCAATATGTGAATTTCACAAAGGAGAGCACATCCAATAAGATTAAATGTGGCCAGGAAGTTACAACATTAAGAACTGAGAAAAGGCCATTGGATCAGGTGATCAAAGGTGTCACTAGTCATCTCTGGGATGGTAGTTTTAGTAACACTGACATCTGTTTAGTGCTTTTCAGTTGGGGGGAGAAAACATCTTACTCATCCGTTAGTTCATCTAATGCTCACACCAAAGGTGATATAGATAGTAAGTGGCTAATCCAGAAACTGAATCCAAGTCTTTTAACGCCAAATCTCAACCTCTTTCTGCTGATAGTCACATCATTGCCTCAACCTCATTTTGAGGCTGAAGCTGGATTGTAGGAAAGGATCAAGGTACAAGGATGTGGCTAAGGTCAAGGGCAGTGAGAGGGGAACACTGCTTTAAAAATCTCGGTGATGAAGAAAGTCTGGGGAGTCATTTTAGAGATTTTTTTTTATCTCATGATAAAAATAATTGTAAATGCTTGGGACTAGGAAAAAGGAAAGATTGGGTATCAAGAGTATTGGAGCAAGGCCCTGGAAGGGGAAGAAGAGACATGTGATCAAGAACACTCATAGCGAGACAGGAGGATTTTAAGGGTGAAAAGGCAGAATTTGAAGACGTTACCATTGTTGGACCAATGGGAAAATGATCCTCTGAAGCTAAGAAAGGGGGCAGGAAAGATGCTGTGGGTGTTTTCTCTATGGCCTCCTGATACCCTCTCACATTCCATGAATGTCTTCTGGATTTCGGGAAGGCCCAGAGATTATTCAACCCAGAGTGGTCACCTTTCTCCACTGGGATGACTATGGCCTAATGTAAACAGCCCTGAGTTTGGACTCCCAGCAATAGTTCTGCCCTTGAGTGTTCTCCTCAACTCTGTGTCTGGAAATTCCAGATGCACTACAGTGCTCCTGCTAGTCACACCATTGTCTCCAGCTCACTGGGCCAAAGCCCAACATACAATAACAGAATCTTCAGTGTTGGAAAGACCACCTGATCTCATTCCTGAATTCCCTTTATAACAGCCTCACCAATTGCCCTGCTTGATCATTTCCTATGACAAGGAACTCACTACATTTTTAGGCAGCTTGTTCCATTTTTAGACATGTCTAATAGAAAAAAAAAGTCTTTCTTCTATTTGTCTTAGATCTGACCTCTGGGCAACTCAGAATATAGAAATAAATTGGCTAATTCCTGTTCCCCTGGGAGTGTTGTCAAAGATTTGAAGAGAGCCATCATATGTCCCTACATTTTCTATGCTTCAGGGCAAGCAGACCAAATTCTCCCTATTATTTCTGGCCCCCTCACTATTCCATTCACTTTTCCCTGCACACATCCTGGGAGCCCCATGACTGGTAGGTGCACCTCTGCTGAGCCCACCTCTGACTTCTACCTTTCCACCAGAGGTTCTGATCCCAATGACCAGAGTCTCCATCTCTGGGTTCCTCTTCTCTCTCAGTCCACTCTAAACACCACTGTCAGACTAAACATCCTAAACATGGTTTCTTACGGGTCACTTCCCTTGTCAGAAAGATTTCAGTGGTTCTCCATTTACTATGAGCTAAAGTTCAAATCTGGCATTAAATTTTAGTATTTCTCCAAGCTTTTGTCTGTTCTGAATATTGTCTTTCATCCAAGTTTACTTATTCGACTTTTTTACTTTATTCTCATTTACTCATCTGTTTATTCAGTAAAGAAACAATTGTTGAGTGCCTGCTGTATGCCAGATACTATAATAGGTTAGGGGGACACAAAGATGACAGACAGGGTCCTTGACACAAAGGGGTTTGCTATATGATAAGGAAAAACACTATTTAAATACACAAACAACTGAGGTTATTAAATCCAGCAAAACTCAATTTTAAATATCACCTCAGTTACATGCAACGATAACCAGGAAGAAAGTGAGCCTCTCTACTTAGAGTCATGAGGAAAGGATTCACAGGGAGGGTGATATTCATGTTGAGACTTAAAGGATAATTAAAAGTGTGCATAGTTAATAAGGAAAGACAAAAATGTTGTAAACAGAAGAAACAATATCTGAAAGGCCATGTTCTAGAAAGTTCAAGTTGTCTAACATTCCAATAGAGAGTATGCCTAACGTTTCAGTGTGGAAAATGTGGAAGAAAGAAGTGGTGAGTTGGTAAATTTTTAACTATAAGCTTTCTGGGGCAGGAATGGGGGAACCCTGATTTTTAACGTTTGCCAAGTTCTATGGTGTAAACATACTCACACCATCGTTGATTTCAGGCTTTCAAACTTATGTTACTAAACTCAGAGCTGGGGGGGGGGGGGGGGGGGAAATGGGCGGCGTGGGCTTTCAGAAACCAGTGGGAAATAGATAAGTCTATCATTGGGAAAGACTTTTTATATGCTAAGGAATTAGGATTTTTATCCTGTGGGGTTATGGGGAGCCCCTGGAGGGCTTCAGACTAAAACATGATATGATCAGTTTTGCCTGAAGAAAAACAAGTGCAAACTGTGTGTATGCACGTGACAGGTGGGGCCAGGGTTGGAGAAATGATCTAAGTTAGGAGAGTAGTTGGGAAATTAGTTGTCCACCCTAGCCACATCCTACACATTAGAATTACCCGGAGTATTTAAAAACAGTAGTAGTGCTCAGACTTCAATCCTAAGAGTCTGATTAAATCTGGCTGGGCTGGGCCGAGGCTTCATTATGTCTTAAATGTTTCTCAGATGATGTTAATATAGAGCATCAGTTGCAAAGCACTAAGTTAGGAGATGGGCTCTGAAATATGCTTTCTTTTTATTCACTTTCACGTTTTGCCTTGGGAATATTTCCAGTTCTACCTCCAAACACTCATTTGTCTCAGTCCAATTTGGGTGGCAAGCCCTTCCCCTCAGCCTCCGTTCTTCTCGCTTCCTTCTCCTGAAGTCCCTTTGAACTTTCTCTTGCTTCCCAGCCCAGCCTCGCTCAGAAGCCAAATAACTAGTGCCATTAGGTCTTCTGCTTTGCTGCTTGCTGTGAGCTAGTCCGGACCACTCACGTGCCAAGACCTGGGTACCAAGCCTCAACACAGCATCTTAAGCCATCTTGGAAGAGGAGAAGGAACAAAAATACCCAGGTAGGAGAAGAGGAAGATCTTCATGGGTGAGGAGGCTGTGAAGGTGGCAAGGAATTAAGAATATAATAACTATAATAAGTTACTGAATGCTTATTGTGGGCTACTTTCTAGATGCTTCCATGCATTTGTTTAAATCTTCAACAACCCTAGAAAGTAGGTACTATTATTGTCATTCTTTTTTTCATATATGAGGAAGTTGAAGCTCAGAGAAAATAAGTAACACCACCAAGGTCAATTGCTGGTAAATGGCAAAGCCTACCTTCAAACTCATGTACTTTGGCTCAAGGGACCCTCTTTCCAACCATGATATTTTTCTGCCGCTTTTAAGAAATGCTCAGGTCTACTTAAGACTTGATTATTCACTGGGTGTCCATAGAGGGAGAATGAAAAGTCAGATTTCAGGTTGCTGGCAGGGGCATTTGAGAGGATAGGGTTCCACAAATGAAACCAGAGCATTTGGGAGGAAAAGACATTTGGCAGGGTATGGATTTGGACATGTGGAGTTTGCATGGCTGTGGGAGATGACTGGTATGGTTATGCATGAGGAGCTCTGGAAAGGAAATCTGAGTCATAAATACTGTATGGATCTTCACAGTTGTCAGGATAGAGGAGGCAGCTGAAGCCATGAGAACGAAAACAATTCACTGCATTCATCCATGTGGAGCTTGTAGGCTGAGCAGAGTGGAGGGTCAAAGTCAAGCACTAGGGAGACGAATGTCTAATACAGTGGTTCTCAACCTTCCTAATACCGTGGCCCTTTCCTGTGGGTCACAACCCACAGGTTGAGAACCACTGGTCTAATGAGACCTTCATAGAGGACACCAGCTGCTGAGCTAGAGCCATCACAGAAACATCAGGGGAGCCACATATAGAAAAAACCAAGTGAACATGGAAAAACAGCTTTGCGTCTCTCAACAATCAATACTTCACACCTAGTTGCCAAAATATGTGGAATTTTTTCTTCCCCACACCTATTCCTGACCAATTCTCTGACACCTCGATGTAGTTGGGTGTCCTACAGTTTAACGCAATCCTGGCACTGTCTACTTGGAGACCCAGCCTCTGTAGCTTAAAGACTCAGTCCCACTTCAGGTTACAGGTGCAAGTCCCAGGTGTGACCTGGGCTTCTGATCTTTCAGATATAAATCAAGGATCCCACAACCCCTTCCTCGGGTTCCATAATTTCCTAGATGGCTCAGAGAAGGCAGGGAGATACTTATTTACATTTTCCAATTTATTATTAATGATATGACAAAGGGTACTAATGAACAAATAGATGAAGAGGTGCTATGGCAACATATGTAGGCAGAAACATGGGACTTGCATGCCCTTTCCAGGCACATCACCCTCTCAGCACCCCTACATGCTCAGCAACCTGAAAGCTTTCTGAAAACTGTAGTTCAGGGATTTTTATGGAGGCTTCATGAGGTGGGTATGACCTATTATTAACTAAACCCCCAGCTCCTCTCCCATCTGGAAGATGGAAGTGGGGATGAAATTCCAAGATTACAATCACTGCTTGGTCTTTCTTGTGAACAGATCAATCCAAGAGCCCACTGAGAGTCACCTCATTAAAACATAAGACTCCTATTGCCCAGAAAATTCTCAGGGATTAGGAGCTCTGTGCCAGGAACTGGGGACAGAGGCCAAACACATATGTCTCATTGTACCACATCAAGGAATCCAAGTGAGGGGAGTGATCAGTAGTATTAAATACTGTAGAGGACTCAGGTAAATAAGGACAGAATAGTAGTCTCTGGACTGAAACATAAGAGATTGTTAGTGATTTGCCAGAGTATGGTAAAATAGTGAAAGCAGTGAGATCTGACTCATGAAGTATATGGAAAGTGAAGAATATAAATAGATGATTGATTGATAGATAGATAATACACACAGCCCTTCACTTCACACTGAAATACTAATATATATTTTATGGGTATAAATCTTAGAAAAATGTAGAATTTTTAATACATTTAATATATTTGAATCTTGACCATGAGAAGCAAAATCAGGCACTTTAAAATGGAAGTGTGACTGATTTCTTGACAAATGTTTTTGCTTTATTGATAAATTGATTTTAAGGTGGAGAAAGTCTCAGAACATTTATAAATCAAAGGAAGGAAAGCAGGAAAGAGAATGAAGTTGATCCCAAGGGAATAACAGAAGGAGAAAAGGTCCAAAGGAGATGGAAATGATAAGGAGGGCTGTATGGTGATAGAAGTTCCCAAGTGTCTCAGTTTCTCACACTAGATAGCCTCCTTGTTTTTTGTGAATTATTAATAGAAAGCAAGAGGCTCAGAGAATGGTGAAGGGGATGTTGACTTGGAATATCTCCTAAGGGAAAATTGGGAGTGGATGGTCCAAGAACCGAAGAAAAAAAATTGCTAATCAGAATTGAAAGTCCAGCTCATACTGGAAACTCCAAATTTTCAACAATGTTGTCCTGCGTGGATTTGCCTTTTTCTCCATCTCTGCTCAGCCATGCATGTTGAGGGACGGGGAATAAAGAGCGTTATGTGAGGAATCCGGAGAAAAGAGTGGAGGCTGTCGTAAATAACTCAAGTTATCAGCTGTGGTTTTTATGGTTGGTAAGACAAGAATGAAAGTAAAAGGGAGTTGAGGGATGAAACAGAAGGAGGGGATTCAAGAGATTAGAGCCATCAGTGGGATGGAAGAGCAACTACAGAGGGAATTAGAAAGTAAAAGAACAATTGTTTCTGCAGAGCAGGGGACACTGGAGCTAAAGTTTTCACACTAAGGGAAGAGTCAGACGATGAACTATAGGTAGAATGTGACCAAGTAGGAGAGGAAATAATGTTTGGTGCAGTTGAGGTTAAGGAACTTAGAAGCTGTTGGGTTAGATCTTCAAGAATTTGGAAATATCCCTAAAGAGCAGGACCCAAGACTGTAAATGCCTATGAACATGGGGTTGTGTGTTAGGGCATCTCAGGGGTCTTTGCAGACTTGTAGCCCCCTTTGGGTTTCATGGAGTCACCTCTTCTCCTTCCCACACTCCGCTTTCTCATGTCTGTAGAACAGAGACCATATACACTCCATTTCTTGGGTGCTATCTCTTGAAACCTGGCTGTAGACTGAAACTTAGCCTTCCTGTTCTCATGGCCCTGCTGCTCCTGCAGACACTTCTGCCCTTTTGGTTCAGAGAGTTTTCTTGCTGATTGCTGTCAGGAACTGAAGGGGGGACAGTGACAGGTACCAAATGTGGGAAGCAGCAGTTTCCAGAATCTCACCCCATTCTTTGTGGCATGGTCTCTGGAGTTGTATTTTCTGGAAGGCACAATGGAAGCCACATGGAACTTGATTTCTCCTTGTGTCCTTGAACGGGGCTCAGCAAACCAAACCACTTGGATTGCCCTTACCTTCTTTCTGAGGACAGGCCAATCTCTCCCTGTAAAAACTGAGAAATTTTTGAAATAGTGGACACTTGTGTTCCCACAACAAAATTAAACAGAAATTCACATGTTGCCATATTTGCTTCAGATCTCTATTTTTTTTTTTAATTAAAAGATTACAGATATAGGTAATGTTCTTATATCCTTCCTCCATCTCTCCACCCTGTAAAGCATCCACTAACTTGAAGTTTGTGTAGTATCTATTTGTATTTTGTGATTTTACTATTTGGCCTTGTCTATAGATCCTACATATCCTATTGCAACTCATTTTTTTCACTCAAATTTGTTTATGAGACTTCTCCATCTTGATATATGATAATCTAGTTCATTCACTGTTGTCTAGTGTTTCACTCTATGAATAAACTGTAGTTTGTCAGTCCCCTGATGAGGGACAGTTTGTTTCCATCTATTTACTATTACAAGCAGTGCTATAGTGAGAATCCTTCAACTTGTTTCTTTGTGCATATTTTCTAAATAGAATAATGTCTAGGGTATCTACAGCACAGATACTAGAAAGGATATTGCAATATTCTATGCATGGTAATGGTATGTTTAACTTTTTAAGAAACTGCCAAACTATTTTCCAAAATGTTTACGATATTATACATTTCTCCCAGCATGGTCTGAAATGAGAATTCTTGTAGCTTCAATTTCTTACTAACACCTGATATTCTGTCTTTTTAATTTTAGTCATTCTAAATAGATGTAATAAAATATCTCACAGTGTGGTCTTAAATTCTCTTTCCCTGATGGCCAAGGATGTTGAGCATCTTTTTAAGTGATTACTGGCTATTCATATGTATTCTTTGTGAAGGATCTACTAAAATTTTTACTAACTTTTTATTGGATTATTATCTTACTAAGCTGGTATAAGTACTTTACATACTCTGGATTAAAATCCTTTATAAATACATGTATTGAAAATATTTTCTTCCATTTCTAATTTCTTCTATTTCTAATATGTGTCTTGCCTTCATATTTTCCTAATAGTACATTAGAATAGAATATACTAATATAGAACAGAAGTTTTAAATTTCAAATTAGCAATTTTTACGACTTTTGCTTTTTGTGTATTATGCAAGAAATCTTTGCCTACCTTAAAGCCATAAAGATTTTCTTCTATATTTTTGTCTAGAAGTTTTATAATTTTAGTATCTATGTTTAGCTTAATCATCCATTTTTAGTTAATTTTTATGTGTGTCAAGAGGTAAGAGTCAAGCTTTACTTTTTCCCCCCATATAGATATCCAGTTATTCCAGCACTAGTTGTAGAAAAGATTTTTCTTTCTTCATTGATTTACCTGCTTACCTTTATTGAAAATCAATTTATTACATATGTAAAGGTCTATTTCTGGACCACATATTCTGTTCTACTGATCCAATAAACTGATCTTTATATGAATACCTCTATATTACTATAAATATCTAATAAGTCTGAAAATTGGGTAATGTAAAAGCTTGTATATGCTATTTAACAATATTTTGATTAGTCTAGGTTATTGCATTTTCTTATAAAGTTTAGAATCAGCTTGCCAATTTCTATAAAAAGAAGCCTTCTGGGACTTTGATTGGAATTGTTTGCATCTATATATTAAATTGGAGACAGCTGACATCTTAACAATACTGAATCTTTGGATACAAGAACATGGTATGTCATGCCATTTATTTAGGTCTTTTTAAATTTCTTTTTATTAATTTCAGATTGTTATAAGGGTACAAACAATTAGGTCACATTGTTTGCATTTGTCAAGTAAAGTCCAAGTTGTAGTTGAGCCCTTTACCCAGAAGGTTTGCCATATGACCTTACATTGTGCCTGGTAGGTGATAGCACACCAAACCCCCTCCCACCTCCCTTCTCCATTGTTTCTCCTCCTCCTTCTCCCATACTTGAATGTGATTGTGTTTTTCTCTTGTGTGGGTGTGTAGTTCTTCCTCTACAGGTTTCATATTAGTATTGAGTACACTGAACGCTTGCTTTTCTATTCTTGTGATACTTTACTTAGGAGGATGTTCTCCAAATCTATTTAGGTAAATACAAAAGATGTAAAGTATCCATCTCTTTTATGGCTGAATGGTATTCCATGGTATAGATCTACCATAATTTCTTTATCCATTCATGAGTGGTTGGGCACTTGGGTAGTTTCAACATTTTGGCGAAAATGAATTGAGATGCAATAAACATGCTAGTGCAATTGGCAAATATCCTTGAGGTAATTTTTTTTTTTTCTTTCGATAGATACCTGGTAATGGGATTGTGGGATTAAATCTACTTTTAACTCTTTAAGGATTCTCCATACTTCTTTCCAAAAAGGCTGTATTACTTTGCAGTGCCACCGACAGTGTAAAAGTGATCCTCTCTCTCCACATCTGTGCCAGCATCTGCAGCTTTGGGACTTTGTGATACGGGCTGTTCTCTATGGGGTTAGATGATATGTCAAAGTGGTTTTGATTTGCATTTCTCTGATGATCAGGATTAATGAGCATTGTTTCATGTGTTTTTGGACATTTGTCTGTCTTCTTGGGAGAGGGTTCTGTACATGTCTCTTCCCCAGTGATAAACGGGATTGTTTGCTCTTTTCCAGCTGATTAGTTTGAATTCTTGGTAGTTTCTGGACATTAGCCCTTTGTCAGATTTGTAACATGCAAATATCTTCTCCCATTCTGAAGGTTGTTTATTTGTTGTGTCTTCAGCTGTGCAGAAGCTTGTCTTGTTTACTTATTTTGTTTGTTGCTGCAATTGCTAATGGAGACTTCTTCATAAAATCTTTCCCCAGGCTTACATTGTCAAGAATTTTTCCCATACTTTCTTCTAGAATTTTTATCATTTGTGTCTTAGATTTCAATATTGTATCCACCTTGAGTCAAGTTTTGTAAGTGGTGAGAGGTATGAGTTTAGTTTCAGTCTTTTACATGTGGCTAACTGGTTCTCCCAGCACCATGTATTAAATAAGGATTCTTTTCCCCAGCGTATGTTCTTGTTCTGTTTATTTTTATATTTCTTTCAGCAACATTTTATAGTTTTCTAGGCACAATCTTAAACATAATTTATTAAATTTATCTCTCTCTTTTTTGTATTTTATACTGATGTAATATAATTTATAATTTATTTCACTTTTAAATTATTTATTGTTCACATATAAAAATATAATTATTATTTGTATGTATGTAGTCTATAAACTTGCTAAATTGACTTATTTCTTCTATAGCTTTTGTTTTATATTCCTTAGAATTTTTTATGCATCTTATAATGTCATCTTCAAATATAGTATTACTTTTGTCATAAACTATACACCTTTATTTATTTTTAAAATTATTTATTATCTTTTAGTTTTTTTTAATTGAGGTAAAATTCACATAACATATAATTAAACATTATGAAGTGTACTGCCTTGTGGCAGTTAGTACTTTCAAAAGGTCATGCAACCACCACCTCTATCTAGTTCTAAAACAATTTTGTCAACCCAGAATATAACCTTCTCTCCATAGAGCAATTACTCCCTATTCCTCCCAACCCTAAATTCTCCCTCTGTGGCTCCTGGCAACCACTAATCTGCTCTCTGTCTCTACATATTTACAAACTATGGATGTTTTATACAAATGGAATCATATGATACATATACGTAACCTTTTGACTTATTCTTTTAGTGTTCCTTTATGGAATACCTGAGGTCAGGTAATTTTTTAAGAAAAGCCGTTTGTCTCAGGGTCTTGTGGCCAAGAAGCATGGTATTGCCATCTGCATTTGGCTAGGGCCTCAGGTTGCTTTCATTTATAACAGAAGTTGAGGGGGAACCATTGTGTGCAGAGATCACATGGAGAGAGAAGAGGAAAGAGAAAGTGGAGAGTGGGGAGAGGCCAACTATTTAACAACCAGCTCTTAAGGGAACTAATAAGAGTGTGAAGTCACTTACCCCCACCTCCAGGGAAGGCATTAATCTATTTATGAGGGATCTGCTCCCATAACCCAAATATCTCCATTAAGCCCCATCTTCAACATTGGGGGGTCAATTTTAGCACAAGGTTTGGAAAGACATATATCCTAACTATAGCGTTTTTTGTATCTAGTGTATTTCACTTAGCATAATGTTTTTGAGGTTCATTCACATTACAGTACTTCCTTTTTTGACTAAATAGTATTTTATTTTGTATGTATAAGTCACAATTTGTTTATCCACTCTTCTGTTGATAAATGTTGGGGTTGTTTCCACATTTTGGCTATTGTGAATAGTACTGCTATCAGCAATGATGCACATATATTTCTCTGAGTACCTGTTTTCAATTATTTAGGGTTTATACCTAGAAGTAGAATTGCTAGGTCATGTGATAATATGTTGAACTTTCTGAGGAACAACCTGTTTTCCACAATAGCAGCACATTTTTACATTTCCTGCAGCAATGTACAAGGATTCCAATTTCACTACATCCTTGTCAGTACTGATAATTTTTCCTCTTCTTTTATAGCCACAGTAGTAGGTATATAGTGTACCTCATTGTGGGTTTGCTTTACATTTTCTTTATAACTAATGACAAGTATATTTTATTTCCTTTTTTCTTTTTATATTTTTATATAAAATTTTCAGCTTTACTGAGTTATAAATAAATAAAATTTACACATATTCGAAGTGTATAACATGATATATAGAGATTCTGAAATGATTACCATAATCAAACACACTACTTCATACACCTTAAAAAAAAAATCCTGTGTACAATACAGTATTATCAACTATACTCACCATGCTGTACATTAGCTGTACATTAAATTTCTTTGAAATTTACTCATTTCAAAGATAAAAATGCATACCCTTTGGCCAACTGACAATTACCATTTCTACTCTCTGCTTCTATGAGTAGAACATTTTGTTTTGTTTTATTTTTATGTTTCACATGTAAGTGACACCACAGAGTATTTTTCTTTCTCTGGCTTATTCCATTTAGCATAATGCCTTCCAGGTTCATCCATGTTATTGTGAATGGTAGGATTTTCTTCTTTTTAAAGGATGAATAATATTTTATTCTATGTCTATATCATACTTTTCTCCATCCATTAATTTATCACTGATGACTTAGGTTATTCCCATATCATGGCTATTGTGAATAATGATGCAATGAGCATGTGAGTGCAGATATCTCTTTAATATACTGATCTAGTTTCCTATGGAGACATATTCAGAAGCAAGGTTGTTGAAAAATATGGTAGTTACATTTTTAATTTTTTTAGAAACCTCCACTCTGTTTTCTATAATGACTGCCAATTTACGTTTCTGTTAACAGTATACAAGGGTTTCCTTTACATCTTTGTCAACACATTTTATCTCTTGCCTTTGTGCGTAGACATTTTAGCAGATGTGAGGTGGTATCTCATTGTGGTTTTGATTTGCATTTATCTGATGATTAGTGATATTGAGCACCTTTTCATGTACCTGTTGGCAATCTGTATGCCTTTTAAAAAGTTTTATTGAGTTATAATTGGTATAAAGTAAACTACACTCATTTAAAGTGTACAATTTGAAGAGTTTTGATACACTATCTTAAAGTCATTGCCAAAAATCAAGATAACAAACAAATCAAATACGCCCAGAATTGTTCTAATGCCCCTTTCTACCCTTTCCTTCCTCATCCCTGTGAGCAAGTACTGATATGATTTGTGTCATAATAGAGCAGTTCCTGTTAGTTGGAGTGTTATATAACTGAAGTATAAAGTATGTACTCTTTTTCTGGCTCCTTTCACTCAACATAATTACTTTGCAATTCATCTACATTATTGAATAGATCATTTCTTTTCACTTCTGAGCAGTATCCTACTATTCGCTGTAGTGATTTTTCTCTTAAATTTCTTTTTCATTATTATTTGAAAACATTTAATGGAGAAATAAAACTTGCATAGATTCAAGACGTACAACATGGAGATTTAGTACATTTTATACATTGTGTAGTGGTTATCACAATCAAATTAATATATCCATCACTACTTATGCTATACCCTAGATCACCAGAATTATTAACTTATAACTGAAAACGTCCACCTTATTATCAATTTCTCCCTGTTTTCCTCCACTCCCAAGTCATTGGCAACTACCATTCAGCTCTCTGTTTCTGTGAGTTCAAACTTTTTAGATTCCACCTGTAAGTGAACTCATGCATTTCTATGTCTTTCTGTCAGACTTATTCTACTTTGCGTAATGTCCTCTAGGTTCATCCATGTTTTCACAAATGGCAAGATTTCTTTCTTTTTTGGCTAAATGATATTCCATAGAACTTTTTTTAATCCATTCATGAGTCAATGGTCACTTAGTTTGTTTCAATATATTGGTTATTGTGAATAATGCTACAGTGAATATGGGTGTACAGATATCTGTTTGAGACATTGATTTCATTTTCTTTGGGTATATACCCAGAAGTGGGGTTGTTGGATCTATGGTAATTCAATTTTTAATTTTTGACCTATTTTCATGCTGTTTTCCATAACGGACATACCAATTTTCATCCCTTCCCTCCAGCAGTTTATAAGAATTTCCTTTCCTCTATACCCTCACCAACATTTATCTCTTGTCTTTTTAAATAGTCTTCCTAATAATTGTAAAAATGTATCTCTCTGTGGTTTTAATTTGTATGTGTTTGAAAATTAGCAATGACAAGTAACATTACATATATATCTTCTGGTTATTTTTATGAGTTATTTGGAAAAAAATCTATTCAAATCTTTGTACATTTTTTAGTTGAGTTATTTGGGATTTTGCTATTGAGTTGTATGCATTTTTACATATCATGCATATTAACCTCTTATCAGATACATAGTTGTCAAATATTTTCTTCCATTCTATGGGTTGTCTTTTCATTTTGGTGATTGTTTTCATTGCTTTGCAGATTTTAGTTTTATATGGCTCCAATTTTTTTTTTCTTTTTTGCTTTTGTTGCCTGTGGTTTTAGTGTGATATCCAAAAAGTCATTGCCAAGGCTAATGTCAAAATTTTTTTCATTGTTTTTTCTTCTAGGAGTTTTACAGTTTCAGGTATTACATTTAAGTCCTTAATCCATTTTGGGATAATTTTTGTATGTGGTGAAAGTCAGTGGTCCAATTCCATTCTTTTGCATCTGGATATCCAGTTTTCCCACCACCATTTAACAAAGAGGCTTTTTTCCCTCTATTGTGTATCTCTATTGTAAGTCCTTGTCAAAGATTAGTTGACCATACATGAGTTTACTTTTGTGCTATCGATTCTATTTTATTGGCCTATGTATCTGTTTTGATTGCTGTAGCTTTGTAATATAGTTTGAAATTAGGATAGTGTGATGCCTCTAGCTTTGTTCTTCTTTTGAAAGATTGCTTCAGCTTTGAGGGGTTTCTTGTGGTTTCATACAAATTTAAGTTTTGTGTTTTTTTATTTTTATGAAACATTCCATTGGAATTTTTATAGGGATTAAAGTAAATTTGTATATCACTTTGGATAATATGAACATAGGGAGAATAGGGACAATATTAATATTGTATATATTAATTCTCCCTATCCATGGGCATGGGTTATCTTTTGATTTATTTGTGCCTTCTTCAATTTTGTTCACCCATGTCTTATAGTTTTCAGTATATAGATATTTCACCTCCTCAGTTAAATTTATGTAAGTAATTTATTCTTTAAATGAGATCATTTTGTTAATTTTCTTTTTGTATAGATAGCTGTTAGTGTATAGAAACAAAACTTCATTTTTGAATGTTGATTTTGTAACCTGTGACTTTACTAATTTTTTTATTAGTTCTAATAGTTTTATTGTAGAATCATTATAGTTTTCTATATATAAGATCATGTCATCTATAAGCAGACACAATTTAATTTCCTCCTTTTCAATTTGAATGCCTTTTATTTCTCTTACCTAAATGCTCTGGCTAGAATTTCCAGTGCTGTGTTGAATAGAGTTGTCAAGAGTAGACACCCTTTTCTTTGTTCTTACTCTTTGACAAAAAGCTTTCATTTTCTCATCATGTCTATGGGATTATATATGGACTTGTCATATATAGCTTTTATTATGTTGAGGTATATTTCTTTGGTATCTAATTTAGTGATAGCTTTATTTATCATAAAAGGATGCTGAATTTTGTCAAACCTTTTTATGCATATATTAAGATGATCATATGATTTTTATTTTTTATTCTGTTAATGCAATGTATTACATTAACAGAATTACATATATTAAAGAATCCTTGTACTTGAGGGATAAATTCTATTTGACTACAGCATATGGTCCTTTTAATGTAGTTATATTCAATTTGTTAGTATTTTTTTGAGGATTTTTGCATCTATGGTCATTAAGGATATTGACCTGTAATTTGCTTTTCTTGTGGTATCTTTGTCTAACTTTAATATCAAAGTAATGTTGGCCTCATAATCCTTCTCTTCAGTTTTTTGTAAAAGATTGAAAAGGATTGACATTGTTTCTCTGTTAAAAGCTTCATAGAATTCACCCACAACACCCTCTGGTCCTGGCTTTTTTTTTGTTGAGAAGTTTTTAATTACTGATGATTAGAGATTCAATCTCCTTACTCATTATTTGTCTGTTCGAATTTTCTATTTTTTCATTATTCCCTTGTGGTAGGTTGTATGTTTCTAAAAATTTATCTGTTTCTTCTAAATTATCTAATTTGTTGGCAAGTAATTTTTTATAATAATCTCTTATGATCTTTTGTATTCATAGAGCATCAGTTGCAATGTCTTCTTTTCATTTATAATTTTATTTATTTGTGTCTTCTGCATTTTTTAATCTTTTTCTTGATTAGTCTAGCTAAAGTTTTGTCAATTTTGTTTATCTTTAAAAAACACTTTTTAAAATCTTTTCCATCTATTCTGTTTCATTTTTTCTACTCTAATCTTTATTACTTCTTTTCTTCTACTGACTTAAAGATTCGTATATTCTTCTAATTCCTTGAAGTGTAAAGTTAGGTTTATTTAAAATCTCTTTCTTTCTTTCTTTCTTTCTTTCTTTTTTATTGTTGGGGATTCACTGAGGGTACAATAAGCCAGGTTACACTGATTGCATTTGTTAGGTAAAGTACCTCTTGCAATCGTGTCTTGCCCCCAGAAGGTGTGGCACACACCAAGGCCCAACCCCGCTTCCTCCTTCCCTCTCTCTGCTCTTCTTTTCCCCACCCATTCCATCCTTCTTTCTCTCTCTGCTCTCCCCTTCCCCCACTCCCACCATGACCTTAATTGTCATTAATTGTCCTCATATCAAAATTGAGTACATAGGATTCATGCTTCTCCATTCTTGTGATGCTTTACTAAGAATAATGTCTTCCACTTCCAT